>JAQQSK010005997.1:0-14647 GCA_028658325.1 Potorous gilbertii
ACACACACACACACACACACACACACACACACACACGCACACACATACACACATGCATGCACACACAGAGACACAGAGCACAGAGAGAATTGAATAGGATAGGATCATATCTTTAAAAAATGAAGCAGGGAGAGAGAAATATATTGGGAGGAGAGAGAGAGAAATGGAATGGGGCAAATTATCTCTCAAAGAAGAGGCAGGCAGGAGACTTTTTAGTGGAGGGAAAAAGAGGGGAACTGAGAGAAAAATATGAAGTTTACTCTCATCACATTCGACTAAAGGAAGGAATAAAATGCACATTCATTTTGGGATGGAAACCTATCTTACAATCCAGGAAAGTGGGGGAGAAGGGGATAAGCAGGATTGGGGGCATGATGGAAGGGAAGGCAATGGGAAGAGGGAGCAAATTACAATATTTGTAACTCTTGAAACTTTTCAGTATCTGGGTAGTTGGTGGGATTACACAGACACATGCACACACACATGTACACACGGGGGTGCACACACACACATATGCACATGCACGCAAACACAGAGACAGAGAGCACAGAGTGAATTGAATAGGATGGGATCATATCTTAAAAGAAATCAAGGTAAATGGTGAGAGAGAAATGTAGTGGGAGGAGAGAGGGTGAAATCGAATGGGGTAAATTATCTCTCATAAAAGAGGCAAGCTGGAGCCTTTTTAGTGGAGAGAAAAAAAGAGCGATGAGAAAAAAAACAGGAAGTTTACTCTCATCACATTTGACTAAAGGAAGGAATAAAAAGCATACTCATTTTGGTGTGAAAATCTATCTTACAATACAGGAAAGTGGGGGAGAAGGGGATAAGCAGGGTGAGGGGGGATGATGGAAGGGAGGGCAATGGAGAAGGGAGTAATTTGAAGTCAACACTCTTGAGGAGGGACAAGATCATAAGAGAGAATAGAAGCAATGGGGGGCAGGATAGGATGAAGGGAAATATAGTCAGTCTTATACAACATGACTATTATGGAAGTCATTTGCAAAACTATACAGATATGGCCTATATTGAATTGCCTGCTTTCCCAAAGGGAATGGGTGGGGAGGGAGGAATGGGGAGAAGTTAGAACTCAAAGTTTTAGGAACAACTGTCTAGTATTGTTCCTGCTACAAGGAAATAAGAAATACAGGTAATGGGGAATAGACGTGGGAAATATCTGGCCCTATGGGACAAAAGAGAAGATGGGGACAAGAGAAGAGAATGATGATAGAAGAGAGGGCAGATTGGTGATAGGGAAAATTAGAAGGCTTGGTGTTTTGGGGTGGTGCGAGGGGACAAATGGGGGAGAAAATTTTTGAACCCAAAATTTTGTGAAAATGAATGTAAAAAGTCAAATAAATAAATTTATATTAAAAAAAAGTATAAAAAATTATCTTTTCATCTAATTGGAAAAAATAAAATAGTACTAAAATTTTAAAAAAGGACCACAGCCACATAAATGGTGAATTTAATTGAAAAATGTGTTTTTGTTCTGGTTACTCCACTGACCTGCCATTTCCCTTCTCTCTTCCTCTTCTCAGACCTCCCTGTACCATGAGAGACAATAATATTGTAATTATGTCAATAATCCTGTAATGGCCTCTAAGTGTTAAATTGAAACAAAGAGTCAATCAACAGAGCAAAATTCATTGTTGTCTTATTTTAAGACCCTGCCATATGTACTCTAACCTTCAGCAAACCCCACTCTGATCAGTCAGTAGCCATCAAAATTCAGTCAAGACCACCCTACTCCACAGAAAAATATTATGACTTCTTGAAGGTTCAAGTGATGGTTAGCATTTTAATAACTATTTTTTTATGATGAGCTGTATACATTTTTTAGAAACAATGCTATTGAACATTTCATAGACTACAGTATAGTGTAAACATACCTTTTATATCCATTGGGGAAAAAATTCATGTAACTCTATTGAGATATTTTCTTTATTGTGATCATCTGGAACAGAAATTGCAATATTGCTGAGGTATATGATGTTGTGAGTGGTGCAGAGGGTAGTAAGGGAATATATATGGGGGATGTCAAAGCAAAAAACACAAGTATAGAAAAAAGGTTGGATATATATGATGCATAGAATTTTATTGAAGTTGGGAACTTGGGTGAGATAGGGGTTAGCAGATGGATAGAAAGATTCTTTTTTTTTTTTGGAAAGATAGTGAATTCTTCTTTGGACATTTTGCTTGCTTGTAGGAAAACTATGGGACATCCAATTTGAGCTATTCAAAAGTAGCTGGTAAAGGGAGGTTGGAACCTAGGAGTTAGGGTGGGGATTAATACATAGATCTGGGAATCATTTGCACAGAAATATTATTTTCTGTCCACGTGACCTGATGAGGTCCCAAAATGAGAGAGTATAAAAAGACAAAAGTACTGCCCAGCATAGTACTTGGGAGTAATCTTCATTGCACTAAATTATATTTCTTACAAAATTGAGAAGAAGCATACATATAAAGAATTCAGGGTATTTCAACACAACCCTCAAGTGAAAGGATTGAAGAAGTGCCTCTTTGATCTTTACCTTATTAGGAAACATGTAGAACTTTGAAAGAATGAATGAAGGAAATATTAAGAAAGAAAAACAGAGAAAAAAGGAGAGAACTGAGATTCTCTTGAATGAAAGCTAATAGTCCAGGTTTGCTATTTTAAGGAGATACTTTATATTTTCAATCCCTTCCCCAACTCTTATCCAATCTGCTTTGAGCTGCTTTAATGGATTCAATATATTTTATGCCAGGCAGATGTTTTTGAAGATTATATAACACCAAATATAATAATCTTGTTACTCTCATAGGTGATATTTGTATAGTTCTTTCAGGTTTTCCAAGTGCTTCACATGCATTATTTAGTCCTCACTATAACTCAGGAATGAAAATGTTTTTGTTCCCATTTTACAAATAAGAGTTATGTGACTTTCCCAAGGTCAAATAACCAGTATGGGTCTGATGCTGGATTTTAGCTCAGAAGTTCTTGACTTCAGATCCGATCATCCTTCTACTGTCCTTGAAGGATGTTTTACTGACCTTGGAAGGAAAGGGAAAATATAACAGGTTTGACCTCACAGGGAAACTTTCTCTAGGCTTTCCATTAGAGTGGTTTTCCAAAGTCAGGAATAACAAAAAAAGAGACTTGGATCCTTTAAAATTACTTTATGCACACATATAATTCCAATTACCTATTATAGGAAGTACTTTTACAATGCATAGTAAAGCTAAGGCCAAAGTCTCCAAGAAATACAGGAATTTAAATTTATTGAATATGAATAGTACTTCCCTCTAATCCCAACAATGATCCCAGGAATATGACTTTGCCACATGACTACAGAGGAACACATTTTATGTTAGTTTTCAAAACTGGGAAAGTGTATTCTTCAACCCTTCAATTGCTGTTTTTCATGACAGTTCCTTAGAAAAATTCTAGAACGTGTTAAGAAGTGTGAATTTTGTTACCTGGGCACAGTTATTTCTATGAATTAGAGAACTCACATAGTTTGTACCTTTCTAGAATTTAACTTATTTTGATTCTTATGCAAATGCCTTTCACATCTTGAATTACCTATATATAGAATACAGTAGTGTTGAAGAACAAAAGGGAAGAAATTTGATTAAGGTGCCCCACGAGATGTTCAAGTTAGAAGCAAGCCTAGAGAGAAATTGTTAGCTACTAGCTCTCAGCTGCAAGATCAAGCAAATGTCTAAGAATTCTACAATTTTGGTACTGAGAGGCCTTTCCCTAGCAAATTCTTCACTGCTCCCAGTACATCCTTGTTCCTCAGACTATAGATCAGGGGGTTCAGGGCTGGAGTAACAATGGTATAGAATACAGAGAAGATATTGTCCCACTGAGGGCTGTGGTAAGCACTGGGCAGGATATATATCAACACCACATTTCCATAGTAGAGCCCAACCAGTGTCAGATGGGATGAGCAGATAAGGAGAGCTTTCTGTCTCCCCTGTTTTGAGGGCATGTGGAACACAGTAGTCAAAACTAGTGTATAGGAGGCAAGGATAGTAGAAAGGGGGAAGAGGGTCAATCTCATACTCATTGTGTATACCATGAACTCATACTTTGTGGTGTCAATACATGCCAGCTTCAATAAAGGAGGAATCTCACAGAGCAGATGTCTTATCTCTCGGTTTTTACAGAAAGGGAAGTGCATAGTGTATATGGTATGTGCAAGGGCGTATATAGTTGCTACAAGCCAGGATGTGGCCACCATAGACCAGCAAACTTTTGGTCTCATCAAGATCTTATACTTGAGAGGATGTCTAATGGCCACAGTGGTCATGTGATATGAAAGCCAACAGGGTGTCTTCAGCACCTCCAATTATCAGTATCAGAAAAATCTGAAATCCACAGCCTGACAAAGAAATAGTGTTCTGTCCACTCAAGTAATCCACAAATGTTTTGGGAGAAATGGTAGTTGTATAGAGCAGATCCGTATGTGAGAGCTGGTTGATCAAGAAGTACATAGGCTCATGGAGCCTCTTGTTCATAGCAACCAATAGGAGCAGGAGGCCATTGCACTAGGGAGAGGAATGTGATTGTGGCACAAATCAGTCCAGGGTACTTACTATCTTGGAGAATTCCAATGAGGACAAAACTCTTTTTCAAGGTTGTATTCCAGAGTTCCATTGCACAGGCTCTCGTTCCTGGATCAAAACAGAGAGATAATACATAGGCCCCACATAATCATGAATACTATAAATGTATGACGTTACAGGCCACCAAAAGTCAGTAGGTGGTGAGTCAATAAGGCCAGAGCCTTCCCATAGACCAAATATATTCATGGCAACAATTATTGAGCTTGCTTTCTGATAAAAGTATTTCTTCTCTAACAATTGACAAAGATGATCATCAAATTAGCCAAGTAAAGTTGATGAATTAATTGAGAATATATGCATCTATACAAACCTCTCAACAGAGCTATTATAAGGCATAAACCCATGTTAAATATATTAAGTATTTGGAGTACTGGAATGGCATTATTCTTTTATATTTTCTTCATAATTTTACTTGGTCTAGGATATTTAAATTCTTGCTTGCATTTGTAACTTTTGTTGTTTACTGCAAAAAGGTAATTAGTACATATAAATTATATATATTACATATATGTATATATATATATATACATGTAATTGATTATATTTTTGCAAGTATGAAGATCAAGATGCCAGGGATAGTTGGATGAATTTTGGAGAGGAATGATAAGGAGAAGAAAATTGAATAGATACAATTAGGATTCTATTTCTTCCTGTCCCATAATTTTATGAATTTATATTTTTGTGTTGCATCCCTCTTATTTTGTTTTTCTTTTCCTCTAAAACTCAAATGGTGGGAATTTGTGTGAGGATGGACCAGGAAGATTGATAGTTGTAAGAGAAAGAGGTATTGAGGTTAAGGGTCAGAGAAAAAAGGTTTCACGGTCCAGTGACAGCAATATCTTTTTTTTTTCTGGTGCTTTTTGATAGATCTACCATTCAATTTCATGATACATTACCTGTAATTTGAAAAGCTGAATATCCATGATAATGGCAAGACAGGCAGGACTGAATTCTCTGCCTGGTTTTTGAGTCTCCACCCCAACTTCACATAGAGTATAAATCTGTAAACTCACCTTTCCACCTCTTCTTCTGGAGCAGTTGTTTTCATTTAAGAACTTGCTAACACCTTCGGTACTTATGGCAGTTGTCCAAGGGGTTCACACTAAAAATTCTCCAAAGGCTCTTTGAGCAGGTAATAATTGGCCAATTTTGTTACAAATGTATTTTTATCCTGTAACAACAAGCTGTATATTTTTGAACCTCCTTAGATTTATTTCTGCAATGATTCAAAGTGTTATGATTATGTACATAATCGTTTTGGTTATTTTTGTGCAAAAATTTCCTCAAATTCTGCCTCTTGTGACCAACATTTCTTCCCATGTCACAACCTGTCATCAAATTGTTTATAAACCACCACAAGGGTTAAACTACTTTCAAGTCCCTATTTATTTAACTAGGGATATTATTTATGTTAAATGAAAATTTTAAATTAACATGAAATTTTCTAGATATTGGTGTGAGTATGAGGTATAGCTGATTCCTTTTAATTTTCATAGTATATTTCAAATAATCTATTTGTAATTATCTTATAAAAATAAATTTATCATTTTATATTTAAAATTTTCAAATTACAAGTAGAATTTTAACATTTATGAATATAATTTATATAGTGTACTTCTTACTTTTTAGTTTTCGGGTGAAAGTTGCTATGTTATTGCAAACACTTGTATATTAAAATATCCCAGTGATTCACAACACATTTTGTTGTTGGAAAGGTTTGTAGAACATAATACCTTGTGAATTACTGTTTTAGAGTACTGAGTATGGAGTGGGAATTATTTTCCTACCAACGGGAGGATAAAGAAATTCAACTGTATGTGTTCTATGACTCCTTTGTTCAGATTGATCCTATGTCTGAGGTTTTTTGGGCAGACTTCAAGCTACCAGAAGGGAGAGTAGGAGTCTTACACTTGCTTGGCAAATGAAAACATTTTAATTATCCTTTGCAGTATTATTAAACATTATTTCCTTAAATATGTTGTATATATATTTTTATATTTTCTATGGAAAGTCAACTCTATGATGCGAAATTCCCTTTACTAATGTTTAATAAACTATAGCTAGACCAAGTGAAAAAGACAGGATTGCAGGGGTGCAATAAAAAAGTCCACTAATTTTTATTAGATAGGTCACAGCTTCACATGCTTCTTGAGAATATGTTGGCCAGCTGACTTATTCATGGAAATAGTGCTGGAAGGAAAAAGAGTTCTGACTCTTGGCAACCCAAAGAAAAAATTAGCCTTACTAAAATCTTCTACTCGCAAGTAATGTACAAACTTCAGGCTGAGTGGCTATCAATGAAAGAGGTCACTAAGTAGGTCTGCTTCGGTGTGCAAAATTAAGGAATAGAATTGTTATGAGAGAAGTGCAAAGAAAGGTCAGTCTGTTATTAAACAATTTTCTTTCTGCTTATGTGTCAACTTCTCTTTGATTCTATTTGCATAAAATTCAGGAAATAATATATTAATTGCCAATGAAAGATAGTTGAGAAGACTGCATCATTTCATTCTAGTGACAGAAAAATTGAAAACTTATCTTGATAAATTAATATTACTCAGCAGGCCATCCCTCTCCCAATCATCCCTGACATCAATATATATTTATGGTAAACAGGTGGTTTTCCACAACATTTAGTCCCAAGATTTGTCCAAGAAACTTAACCCCCCAAAGTTAAAGGGACTGGGATAGCCCAATTTTGTAGTAACTTTGTGGGAGTATACCATGATGGTGTTCCTATCAGGATGAAATAGAAGTTATGTATATACATTTCATAGATTGTACTCTAAAAATCAGACACTGAACTCATTTTGAAAAGAAGGGATGTACTTCGAAGATTATTTACCAATGGTTCCCAGAATTTTGATTGGTTAGTTGATAAGGTTTGAGCGAACCTCAGAGGAGGAGAGATTACTGAGTAAGGGAAGTAGAGAAAGACCATTTGGATCAGTGAGGTGAGGGAATGAATGAAAATAAAGTTGGTGTTGGAAAGGGAAGCTAGGAATTATGTGTAACTAGGAAGGAGATGGTTATCATAGAGAGTTGGAAGGTGGAAAGAATGGGAAAGAAAAATCTTAAAGATAGTAGCTAGTTTGTTACCTATGGAGCAGTATTTCAGAGGAAACAGTAGAAGGGATGGGTAACTTCACAGTGAAAAACTGGCAAAATTGAATCATGAGGAGTGGGAATAAGGAATTGAACAATGGAGTGCCCAGTACAGGATTTGAAAGATAACAGGGGTGGTTGTGGTTCAGAATGACATGAAGAATGTGTTAATCATCAAGGAATGAGTGCAGATAGGTTGTCAACTTCCATAAGAGTTTAACTTTAGGGTGGAGTCCTCCCAAGGCCTTAGTTCAGGAGGAGACAAACACTGGAAGGTGAAGGAATGGTGTTATTCTTCTTTCCCCCAAATCCAGAGATGAGGCTAGAAAAATGATGAAATGTTCTTTTTTTTCTTCTCAGAAGAGTGGAGCCTGGGATACAATGTAATTATGAAATGGTGATAAAGCTGATAATTAATTTAACGTTTTAATGTACATATGACAAAACATGGAGATGGAAATCTAGAATAAGGAAAATTTGCGTGAAAGAAGGAATTGAAAGAGTAAATTGAAGTTCATTCTTTCTGCATGTGGTTTACTATGTGGCATATTGGGTTTAACTATTGACTTGGAGGAAGGAAGACCTGAATCTGAATTCTGCCTCAGAGACTTACTGTAGTCTTGGCAAGTCATTTAACATCTCTCTGCATCAATTTTCTTATCTAGTATTGTTCAGCCATTTTCAGTCATGTCCAATTCTTTCTGATCCCATTTGGGGTTTTCTTGCAGAAATAGTGGAGTGCTTTTCCCTTTCCTTCTCCACTGCATTTTACAGTTGAGGATACTGAGATAAATAGGGTTGAGTGAACTCCTTGGTCTCACTGGTATTAAGTGTCTGAGGCCAAACTTGAACTCAGGTGTTCTTCATTCCATGCCTCACACTTTATCCACTATGTTGCCTAGCTGCTTTGTCATTTATAGAATGGTCAGAATTTGATTGTGAGGATAAGATGGGTTAAATGTGTAAAGTCCTTTGAAAGCACTAAAAAAAGCCATATAAATACTAGCTGTTCTTTGTCTAGTTAATATCTGTTTTTTCACTTTACCCTTATGTTGCAGTATTATTGTTATATATATATGATTTCAAACCTATTACTTTGCTTCCAGTTGGATGATATTACCCTAATATGAATATCCAAGAGTTAGTAAGAAACATGTCTGATCTAGAGCAAATTGTTTAACTTCTATAGTCCCAAGTTTCTTCATCTTTAAATGAGGGTTTTTGATTAGTTGAGCTCTAAATATATGAGCCTAATGTTTAAGGAATGGATTTATTCTGATACACCTCACATACTGATACAAACATCCTTTGGGAATATATTCACTTCTAAGGAGAAAAGGAATTTATATATGAAAATCACATTTATATTTTTTGCCTTCTCCTACCCTTCCCTACCATATTATGAGAATGATAATAGTTAGAGGTGTAGAAAAGAAAGGAGATGTTCATGGAAGCAAAAATGTCCTAGAACTTTTCTTTGATCTCCTCTATGTAGTGGGGGAGTGATGGTGGTTTGGAGCAGAGGGAGATAGGAAATATGGCGTTTCAGAGATTGAAAAAATCTAATAGGAATATAGTACTATAGATAGTGCACTAGAGTATGTGCCAGAGACCACCTGGGGGACTTCAGAAGCCATCGGAGACTCTTGTAACTCAGCACTTCCTGAGACAGAAAGCAATTACTATCAATAGTGGGCCAGTTGTGGCTTCTACACATAATCAGGAAAAAACAAAAGTGAAATGAAATTTTGGAGCAAGCAACAACTTTCATTAGACTTATATACTTAATTAAGTTTATTGTTCCCTCCTTGAACCAAATCAGATGAGAGTACCTCTCAAACAATGCTCATCTCCCTCCCCTCTTTCTCTCTACTGTAATATAATTTTGTTCTTTGTCCTGTGATATAATTTACCTTGTCTACTTCCTCCTTTTCACATCTGCTATTACACTCCTTCTTATTCTTAAATCACATTTCTATCATCACATCATTTACTTTATACTCGTTCCTCTATCTTTATATATCCCTTTTATATTTCATAATAGATTCACAATCCTTTAGATTAACAAGTATAATCTTCCCTTATAGTGAGGTAAGCAGTTTGCCCAAACTGAGTAACAAGTTCTCTTTACCTTTTTTATGCCTCTCTTCAGACTTGTGCTTGAAGATCAAATTTTCTATTGAGTTCTGGTCTTTTTATCAGGAAAGTCAGGAAATCATTTATTTCATTCAATATCCATCTTCTTGATTGAAATGTTATCCTGAACTTTGCTGGGTAATTGATTCTTGATTGTAGTCCCAGGTCCTTTCCCTTGCAAAATAATCATATTCCAATTCCTTTGATCTTTCAATGTAGAAGCTGCAAGGTCCTGTTTGACCCTGACTGTAGCCCCTTGATGTTTGAATGGTTTTTTTCCACCTGCCTGTAGTATTTTCTCCTTCACTTGATAGTTCTGGAATTCAGCAACAATATTTCTTGGTGTTTTTAGTTTGAGATCCCTTTTGGGATGTAAATGGTGGATTCTTTCAATTAGTATTTCGTCCTCTGAATCTAGGACTTCTGGGCATTTTTTCTTGATGATTTCTTGGAAGATATTGCCCAGACTCTTTTTTTCATCATGACTTTCTTGTAGGTCAATAATTCTTAATTTTCTGTCCTGGATCAATTTTCCAGGTCAGTTGTTTTTCCAGTTATATATTTTGCACTTTCTTCTATCTTTTCATTCTTTAGATTTTGACTGATTCTTGATGTCTCATAGCATCATTAGCGTCTTCTTGTCCAATTCTAATTTTCATCAACTTGTTTTCTTCAGTTAACTTTTGCATCTCCTTTTCTATTTATCCAATTATTCCTTTTAAAGAATTATTTTCTCCAGTTAGTTTTTGTCCTTGCTTTTCCATGTGTCCAATTTTCCCAGTTAGGTTTTGTGCTTCCTTTTCTGTTTGTTCAATTTTCCTTTTTAAAGAGCTGTTCTCTTCTTTGAATTCTTTTTTTTTATACCTTTAACATCATTGGCCATTTTTTCTTCTGTTTCCTTCTTCAACTGTTCCATGAGTGCTTTTTGTGCTTGTGAGTAGTTCATGGTCCCTTCTGAAGTTTCAGATTGGAGTACAGTCTCAGTACTGACTTCTTTGGTGTTTGTGTTTTGGTCCTTTCCTCTGTAAAAAAGATTCTATGGTCTTTTCCTTCCTCCTCTGCTTCTTAGTTATGATGGTGAGGCCTTGTGTATTGTGGCCTCTGATCCTTTCAGCTACACTCTGAAGAAGCTGGTGCTGAGCTGGTTGGTGTGAGAAAGCAAAGGAAGATGAATTTTGTTTGTGTTTCTTCAGATTAGCCCTGGAGCTAGGTTTTTAAGTGAGGAGAAGGTTTGGTCTGGTCATGGGAGATCTCCTCAGATGAGCTAGAGCAAAGACAAACTCAGAGCTTGGTGATCCTGGCTGCTGCAGAGTCTTCCCATTTCCCCTGGAGTGCTTAGTCACACCTGGGTCCTAGTGTGAGGCTCCACTCCCCTGGAACTATGGCTGTCTGGGACAGCTTGGTCCTCTGCCACAGTAAGAGGAATATGCCTTAGCTGTTTACCTAGCCTCAGCTGCTATGAGTCTGTTTGCCCCTTCTGCTGATTCAACTGATCCAGGATTTTTCTGGGGAAATATTTTATGGTTCTTTCAAGGTCAACAAGGGGAGTGGGGAGAACATTTGCTTATCACTCTGCCATTTTGCCTCCCAGAAGTTTGAGTAAGTGACTTACAGACAATTAATTGTAGGCTGAAAGTCTCAGGTGCAGCTGCTGCAGATACCTAGGCCTCTTTCTGTGGCCCTCACTTGCTTTGTCTCCTGGACCCTTGCCCTGAGCTGCTTTCCTGCTGTCCTCAGAATACCATGGAGTTTTCCTCCTCGGCCTTGCCATGGCCAGCTAGGACTCCCTGTGCTGTGCGCTGTGTGCTTCTCCATTCTTGAGGAATAGATTTTTCCTGTCGATCTTCCAGTCTGTCCTAGGTTGTGAAATTGCCACAGTCTGTCTCCTATTGGAGTCTGCACCTCCAAAATTTGGTCAGATTTTCTTTTTAGAGGTATCTTAGGCAGTGTGTCTAAGAGGTTAGGTGAGTAATTGCTCTCACTCTGCCCCAAGAAGTTGCTTATCTTATCTTATTCTACCTGAATCAGCCCCTCCTTGCCAGCAATGGGAAGCAAAGAAGAGTCTACAGCTTGAAGAGCTCAGAATTTACCAAGTTTTGGGAAAAAAAAGTGACCATAGGGGAAATGCAAAAAGAGTACTAAAGAAGGATCTTTCCAGATTGAGGATTTATTTTTCTTGTAGGAAGAATGAAAATAGTAAGAGCTGTATTTCTGAGGGAGTAGTTCTGCTGTCCCATCAGATACAGTTTCTTTAGACTGGACCCATGCCTCAGCTCAGTTTATATGGCATCCTTTGATTACCTGAGATGATAACATCATGAACCTGCTATTCCAGGGTAAGGGCTTTTAATGATTCCCAGAAAGGATATTTCTTGACTTGCTTCCTAAGACTCCCTTGCCTCCTTATAAGCAAGGGAGCAATTCAGATGTCCTAGGGGCTATTTTTCAAAATGGTATTTTGAGCTCTTCTCCAAATAAGGACCATGGCATTCAGTAGTTTATTTCAAAATATATTTTCACTTTCTTCATGTTAAACTTGCATTCTTTGCCTCACAGATTAATCTAATCTCTGTTGTACCTTCTATCTCCATTCACTTCTCTATACATGAATTTATTTTAATTTATCTCATAATATATAACATTTTAATAAGCATGGACCAGTTGGTAGAGTGCTGGTTTTGAGTAAGAAAACTCTGGTTTCTGAACCCTTCCTAACACATATTGACTGAGTGACGCTAAGCAAGACCTGTAATTTCTGATTGTCTCTGGTTTCTCTCCAACATTGGAAATTGTAAATTCTAATGATTACTTATACAGTAAAAATACAGTAACTCTGACTAACTGAAGGTTGGGTGTGGAAAGGAATTTTGTTATAATTCAGAGAAACAAGAACTAGTCACTTTTTACCTTAGCTGGATCATATTTAGAATTCCTTGCTCCCTGATGATCTTCTCTTGTCTGAATTAGAGAGCAACTTGTTTAAAACTTTAAGAACTTCACTGATCAAGATTTCTATGTAGTAAACTTAAACTCAATTAAAAAATGGTGAAAAGCAATTAAAGCTGGTCAAAACCACTTCAATCAATTTCAAACAGATTACTCCTAATTAAACCAGTGAAAACCATCTAAAAGAAGTTAAAACAGCTTTCAGCCATTTTAAAAGCTGTCCAAATCAGCCAAATTTGGTTTAGATCAGTTTTTAAATGTCAAAGCTGATTCAAACTATCCCACACCAGCTCAGTGCAGTTTAAACTGGTTCAAAGCAATCAAAATAAATTAAGAGCAGCTTAAAGTCATTTAAAAAGTCAAGACCAATTCATACCAGGCAGAACTTGTTCAAAATTAGCAAAAAGTAGATTCACACCAGTCACAATAAGTCAAAACAAGTTTAGACCAGTTCAAATCAGTTGAGCACTGTTGAGGCTGGTTCATTTTTTCCCCGTGAATCAAAACTTTTTCAACTTTTGTTCTGAATTGACCTCTGAGCTTAAAGTATACTCAACTATGTGAAGATTCTGTAATTTCAGACCTGGAGTTAGAAAGACAAGTCCAAATTCAATCAGACACTTACCAGTTGTGTGAATTTAGGGAAGTCATGTAACCTCCATTTACTTCAATTTCCTCAATTTTACAGTGGTGATAGTAATGGTACCTAACAATTAGGACTGTTGTGAGAATCAAATGAGATAACATATGTAATACAATTAACACATAACAGGCAACATACTATTTATTATTGTTGTAAATTATAATTATTTACTAATAATACAGTATATTCTTTTAAATGATAAAACGAAAACACCCAAGTTCCACAAAAATAAAAAGAGAGAATGAAGAGAGTGTTCTAAACAGGGAATCTCTTGAGATTGCCTTTATTAATATAACCTATGTTTTATGTTTCTTTCCATTAATCTTTTTTTTTCTGGTTTTGCTTTAGTAATTAATTTTACTTTAGTTTTCATCATTCATTCCCCCAAGATTTTGAGTTCCAAATTTTCTCCCGATCTCTCCCCTCCCCCAACTCCAAGACAGTGTGCATTCTGATTACTACTTCCTATATGTGCCCTCTCTTCTGTCACTGTATCCCTTTTCCCCCTTCCCCTCTATTGTCTTGCAGGGCAAGATAGATTTCTATACCCAATTTTCTGTTTGACTTATTTCTCAGTTGCATGTAAAAACAATTTTTAACAATCCTTTTTAAACTTTGAGTTCTAAATTCTCTCCCTTCCTCCCTCCCTACACAGTCCATTGAGAAGGCAAGCAATTTGATTTAGGTTGTACATGTGCAGTTGTGCCAAATACTTCTATAACAGTCATGTTGTGAGACTATTTTTCCTACCATTCTATACTGCCTACCATTTATTCTATTCTCTCTTTTGACTCTGACCCTTCTCAAAAGTGTTTGCTTCTAATTACCCCCTTCTCTCATCTGCCCTCTCTTCTGTCATCCCTCCATCCCCAATTAACCTCTTCCTCCTTACTTTTCTGTAGACTTAGGTAGATTTTCATACTCAATATACTATTTATATTATTCCCTCTTTAAACTAAATGAGATGAGAGTAAGGTTCACTCATTCCCTCTCTCCTCCCTCCTCCTCCCCTCTATTGTAAAAACTTTTTCTTGCCACTTTTATGTGAGATAATTTACCCTTTCTATTTCTCCCTTTCTCATTCTCCTAATATATTCCTCTCTCAGCATGAATTTTTATTTTTTAGATGTCATTCCTTTATATTCATCTCACCCCATGTCGTGTGTGTGTGTGTGTGTGTGTGTGTGTGTGTGTGTGTGT
>JAQQSK010005998.1:0-14646 GCA_028658325.1 Potorous gilbertii
TGAGATGATAGCATGCTATAAAAGCCATATTTTTTCAAAATGCTTTCTAGCACACTCTCCATACATGCAAAGTTGACTTCTTGCATACAAAGTTGATTTCTTTTTAGACACAGGTATAATCCTTTGCATTGTCTCAATTAAATTTAATCCTACTAGATTTGACCCAGCATTCTAACCTATCAACATGCTTTTAGATGCTGGCAACGTCACTGGATCTGTTACTTATTTCTCACAGTTTTGTGTCATCTTCGAATTTCATAAATATTCCTTTTCTGCCTTAATCAATAAGAATCTTTTAAGCACCTAATATACTCCAGACAATATGCTAAATTTTAGGGTTATAAAAGAGGCAAAAGCCAGTTCCTACCTTCAAGTAGCTTACAGTCTAATTAGGGAGACAACAGACACACAAATATATACAAAATCAACTACATACAAGATAAATAGGAAACCATGAAGAAATAAAGACCAGGAATTAGGAGGGGTTAAGGAAGGCTTCCTGTAGAAGGTAGGATTTTAGTTGGGGCAGCTATGTGGTGCAGTGGTTAGAGCACCGAGTGCAGGAGTCAGGAGGACCTAAGATCAAATCTCACATCAGACTCTTGACACTCACTAGCTATGGGATCTTGGGCAAGTCACTTAACCCCAATTGCCTCATCCTGAGTCATCTCCAGTCATCCTGATGAATATCTGGTTACTGGATTCAGATGGCTCTGGAGGAGAAGTGAGGCTGGTGACCTGCACAGTCCTCCCTCACTCAAAACAAAGTCAAGTGCAAGTCATGTCATCATTTCTCTGATGGCATGGTCTTCTTCACCAATGAAGGACAAACACACAGGATTTTAGTTGGTACTTAAAGGAAGCTAGGGAGATCATTAGTCAGAATGGAAGAGGGAGAGCATTCCAGTCATGAGGGACAGATAAGCCAGAAAAAAGACCTGGAGCTAAAAGATTGGATATCTTGTTCCTGGAACAGCCAGGATGCCAGTGTCACTGGATGACAGTACATACTGGGGAGTAAGGTATAAGAAGACTAGAAATGTAGGAAGTGTTTTGATGGAACTGTAGTAAAGCATAGAGCCAAGAACACTATGGTGATGCATTTGCTTTTTGTCATATAGATCAAATTAGATCAATTTGACCAAATGAGATCATCTTGAAGAGTCTTAGAAAATTTGAAACCCTATATAAGGACAACTGATTTTGATTTCAATGGCAACTAGACACAGGTAAATGTCCTCTGGCCAGACACATAAGGGGATCATTGAAATTGTCTTCTTCATTTTTGCCTGGAGTTATCAAAAGATCATAGATTTTTTAAATTTAATTTTTTCTCAATTATGTATAAACAAAATTTTTTAGCATTTTTTTTTAATTTTTCCTCCCTCCTCCCCCCTCCTTGAGAAGGCAATTGATTTGATATAGATTACACATGTGCAGTCATGCAAACCATTTCCCATTAGCCATCTTGTGAAAGAGAATACAGATAAAAACAAACCAAGAATAATAAAGAAAAAAAAATTTTTTAAAGTATGCTTCAATCTGCATTCAAACTCCATCATTTCTTTCTCTGGAGGTGGATTGCATTTTTCATCATGACTCCTTTAGAATTATTTTAGATCATCGGGTTGCTGAGAATAACACAGTTGTTTATCATAAGATATAGCTGTTACTGTGTATAATGGTCACCTGGTTCTGAGGATCATAGATTCAGAGCTGGAATGGACCTCAGAGACCATCCTTTTAGATGAGGAAACTAAGACCTGAGGAAGTTAAGTGACTCCCTTAAGGCTATATAAGTGGTACACATTGGAGGTGGTATTTGACCCCTGGTTCTCTGACTCCTGAGCCAGGTCACTTCAGATAAGTCTCAATGATGGCTCAGTGGACCATCACTGCCACATTTATGAGCTGTGTGACCATGAACAAATGCTTTCATCAGCCTGAGCCTCAGTTTCTTTATCTGTACAATGAGGAAAAGAATACTTGTCATGTCTATCTCATTAAGTTCCTAAAGGAAAGCATATTCTAAGTCTTAGAATGCTGTGGAAATGGACATTTTAATGTAAATATAGACACAGAAAACATTTCTACCTCATATTTTGCCCAGCAATATCATGGACAGCCAATTTATCTTCAAATACTTAAGACCCAAGAAAGCAGAAGACTACTGGGAAGAACTCTGGGTCTAAGCTTTGCCCTGTAGACACCTAGGTGCCATGGTGCATAGGGTGTCTGACTTAGAGGCAAGAAGATTTGAATTCAAACCCTGCCTCTTTCACTTATTAGGTGCATGACCCTGGACAAGTAATTTATCTTTCATGAGCCTCAATATCCTTATCTATAAAATGGGAATACTAAAGCAACTCCAGAATTATTGTGAAGACCCAGTGAGACAATATATGCAAAGCACTATGCAAAATCTTAAAGCCTTCTATTTTTTTATATATCTATAAAATGAGAGCTCTAAACCAAAGCACCTGCAAGGCCTCTTCCAGCTCTAAGCATTTGATTGTATGATAACACAATGGCTTTGCTGGCATGAAGTCACAAAATGGCAAAGTCCAAAAAGATTAGAACGTTAGACTTGTCCCTGTAAACTGTCTTCAGGCAGATCTCAAAGGTCCCCAAATGAGGGAAAGCAAAGAGAAAATTTAGGATACTTTTTTTGGGTTAGAAATTGAGCTACTTTGAATAGCTTTGTAAACACAGGATGAGGGGAAAGGACAAGGCTTTCCATTCCGAATTCTCCTGTGCTAGAGAGGGTCATTAGAATTAGACTCTCAGAAGCTCTTGAACAAATAAATTGGCATTTTTAGCACTACTTGTGTCAAGCACTTGACTAGGAGGTGGGACGACCATGACAAAATGAAATACCCTAATTCTCAAGGAAATTAGTTTCTAATGAATGGGAATTTTCATTTCTATTCTGGGTCAGTGTGCAGACTCTTCTAGAACTGCAGCTGTACCAAGTGCTGAGGATACAAAGACCAAAGTGGAAAAGTTCCTGCCCTCAGGAAGTTTACTTTCCTGTACAGAGATAAACATATACAGAATAGTGTCGTGTTTAAAAAATTCAAGAGACATACTTTCTGGGTAATTTAATGATTTTATTAATAATGCCAGCATTTTAATAGTAGGTGATCCGTTGCACTTTCAAATGCCAGAGACCAGGATGGTGGTGGGCTCACAAATTATATGCTCTCAGAAGAGGGGTATTCCTGAGGGTGAGTGACAATCAGCTCTGATTGATTAACAATTAATGAGTGAATGAACATTACAATGAGAGACTAAAAGTGATGTCGTGTCAAAGAGAGACTATCCCTATAACCAGACCAGCCCCAACCTTGGGCAATCTACTCAAAGAATCCATATTCCCCCACCCAAATCTGAGCAGAAGGGAGTTTCACTTTAGATTAGAAGTCTGATCTAGTTGAGTAGAGTGGCAATACCCAGAAAGAAGAGAATGTTAATCCTATCATCCATCAGTCCTGTCCTTGAGAGATTGTAAAAGGAAAAAGGAAAGGGGTGAAAAGTTTGAGTCTCCTCAATTTTAACAATTGGCTATTAATATGAGAGAGAAATAAGCATTTCTCACAATAGGTACAAAATGAATATGAGTTTGTTTTGGTAGGTGGTGTACTAGCCACTGGGGGGACCATGAAAAGCTTCATGAAGGGGCTACTTGAGCTGAATCTTAAAGGAAATTTGTCTTAGAAACTGAGCTAATTTGCATAGCTTTCCAAACATATAATAAGGTGAAAGGATAAGGCTTTCCATTCAAATTTATTCTGTTAGTAAGAGGGTAACCAGAAGTGAAATCTCAGAAGTCCTTGAAAGCAGCAATCAGTATTTTAAGCATTACTTGTGCTTAAAGGACATGAGAAAGGGAGTATAGAAGGCAGAGGCTAGGAGAGGTAACATTCCAGGCAAGGGAGAAGTCTATGGAAAAGTATAGAAATGAGAGATGGAACTTTGTGCAGGATAAGCAAATCAGCCAATGTGACTGGATTATAGAGTCCATGAAAGGGAGTAATATGGCAAAATAATAAAAAGTAGGAAAGGGCTAGGTTGTAAAAGATTTTAAATCCCCCAGAGGACTTTGGAGGTAATAGGGAGTCACTGGAGTTTACTGAGTAGAGAGGTGACATGGTCCAAAAGAAAGGTGATGAGGGCCTGAATTGGGGAGACAGCTATGTAATTAATAGTAAAAGCTCCTTGTCAGGCCCCTCTTTCTGATATATCTGAGGTCCTCCTTCTACATCCATCTAATATCTCTTAAGAGAGTCTGCCCTGGGAATAGAAGCCTTATCTCACTGGCAAGGTGAAATCCTAGGGGTAATATTACAAATAAGTGATGGCCATGCCGATATATCAGACTTCAGTCTGAGAACTCCATTTTCTACATTCAAGGACTGTAGCCACATTTCCAGGTTTGACCAGTTCTTTGGCTCATTTTTGGTTCTTTTTTCCCATCAGTGTGAAATCCAGTGACCTTCTCCAAGGAGTCATTTGCCACGGCTTATCTGGCGTGAATGTTGCAGAAGCAATCTGCAGAATTTGTCATAGGAAGATGTAGTGTGAGAGAAGGCCACCAGTCCCATCAAGATTTGAGTTATCTGAGCTGGAAAATACAAATCAACGTTTCACTCATCCTGTTTCCTCTCCCTGCATCCCCAGTCTCTTTTTCTTCCATAAAACATATTTGTGCCAAAGGTCCCTGTTTCCTCTGGAATAGATTTGTATTATTTACTTAGACTTCTGATGAACCATTTGTTTGGTATTTCAACCCATACTGACTTTGGTTGAATAATTCTGCCTGATATCCTTGCACAAAAGCCTCCCCAGCATCCACTGGGCTTTACCACAGTCTGTTAAGCAACTAATTAGTCTGGCACCCCCTGCTTAACCTTCCAGTAAGTGACTGCAGTTCTCTTAGTAATCTGAGTTTTACTCAATTCAGATGAAGCTATCCATTTGTTTCTATGTTTCTTATCTCAGTACAGAAAATTGATATTGGCATCTCTTTTCCTCTGTGTCTCTTAAAAATATTTTGTTGGAGAGGCAGGGAAAGAAGAGGGGGATATAACCACAGTCTGATTTAAGAGGAAACCATCATGGTATAGTAAAAAGAGGATTTGACTTCAGGAGATGCAGGTTTGAATTGCAGCTCTGCTACTGATTATCTACGTGACCTTGGGAAAGTTGTTTTACTTCTCTGGGCCTTGATTTACTCCTCTGTAAAATGGGGGAGGGAGGCGGGGTTGGAGTACATGATCACTGGGGTTCCTTCCAGTTCCAATATTCTATGATTTTTTATGATCCTCTTGCTCTCACATTGGCAAACATCACTCAGCTTCAGTGTGCAAATAATCATGTGTCAAGCCATAATTTCTAGCAATAGATGGTTACATATATATAGAATCTCCAGAGCTGAGAATAAAGCTTCCATAAACAGCCCAAGTTCCTGTTTAATTTTTTTATGCAGTTTATTCATTCATTGTAATTTTATGGAGTATTTTCTATGGACATTACATTTTGCACTGTGGAGAGAATGAAGAAAGCTGAGTAAGACACAGTCTTGCCCTAGAAGATCTTATGTAATAAGTGCCTAATAAATGCAGTGTCCTTTGCTGGGTGTGCTCAGGAGAGAAGTAGAGTGGTGGGAATGAAAACAAAGCAACAGTGGAGTAGCTCCTGCTTTCAAAATGGGGCCGTACAACTAACTTGCATAAAATGTTGTGCCTCTCTCAAATAGGAATACTCAGGAAGGATTATTACAATATGCCTAAGGAATGCTGGTGATAACTTGGCTCCTGATGGGCTACATCTTCTATCTCTTTCTTTGGCTTCCTAGTTAGCTCTTTTTTCCAAAACTGTGTACTGAGGCTAATCCCCTCGATCTTGTCCATAGAACTTTTCCTCCCAAGGGTCTCATTATTTAGTATGAGATGCACCATGTCCTCCAAAAACAGCGACATTACCACAGTATAATTGGGGACTTTTTTCAGCTTCCCATCATCCTTTCTGTGTTGAGGAAACTGTATTGTTTCCATCTTCAAAAAGGAAGAGTTTCTAAATCGATAGAGTTTGTGATTTAAATAACATAGCTTTATTAAGCCCAAGGCTTGTGATATCTTGTCCCCTCTGCCACCAGAAACATCCAGGCTTTCTGTTTCTGGGAAGGTTTCTTTGTATGAGAGGAATGATTCAGAAAAAGTATTTTCTTTCCTGGATTCTCTCAACTTACTTTCCTATCTCTGTCCTTTCTGTCCTTTCCCCCTCCCTTTTCTCTCTGTTATCCCTCTTCCTCTCCTATTGATTTTTCTCTCTCCTTTCTCCTTTCCTCTAAGAATCACAAAATGTGAGAGTTGAAATAGACATCAGCAGCCATCTACAGTACTCTGATCCAGACACAAAAGGAATCACCATTATAATAACCCAACATAAAATTGATCATCCAGACACTGCATGAAGACCTACAAGTAGGGGGAACTTACCACCTCTTAAGGCAGACCATTCTACTTTGAGATGACCTTGAGTCTAAATAATGGTCTATCTACATTGTGATGTGCTGTTATATGGACTGCCTATGGAGATCTTGAGCATATTGTCAGACACTGAAAATTAGTAAATTAGTCCTGGAATTTACCAGGAAGAGAGTGACCTGAGTTGTCTTTGGGAAAATGCTAAGCTCCTTTGACAACTTAAAGCTTCTCCTTAAAATAAAGTCCTTCCTTCTTAATTTTTTAATTGGAATTTAAAGAACAAAAAAGAGAGAATTTACATATACAAAATGATACAGAAAAGGAAGATTACACAGGAAAACCAAATATCTCACTATGTGCAACTTGCTTTATTTTTAAAGTAGTATATAATAAATTCAGTGTCTTAATTCCAAAGTTGGCCTTCCTTCTGTTCTCTTCTGTGCGTGACCTTCCATGTTCATCTTATTCTTGAGCACCCTGGACAGCAACAGACTGCCTCCCTCTGCCTCTCCTCATGTAAGCCAATGATACATGTAGTGTTTTTATCCTTCTAGTAAGCACTATGAAGGAAACAGCAATTTAAGGATGTATTTGTTATTTGTACATGTTTAAACTAAGAAAGGTAACTTGATGGGGGAGAAGTGTGCTGAATCCATAATTTTCTCATCTAAAAAGAAGAGAAACACTCTCATTATACAGATGCTTTATTATACACATCTTCCCCTTATGGACAATTTTTTGCAGAATGGATTACGTTCATAGAGTAAGAGATGGTTATAGACATTGTACTTCATAAGGTCATAGAGTTGAAAGTAAACAAGTTGAAAGTTGCAGGTCATCTACTTTGACTCTCTCTATGGGAACTGCCCTCATAAGTGGTCATCTAGCCCAGTAGTTCTTAAACTATGGGTCTCAACTATATGTGGGGTCATGACCCACAGTTTAAGAAGTGCTGAAGGAGTCACAAGTGGAAAAAGTTTAAGAAGCCCTGATTGCAGCCTGTGCTTCAGTGCTTTCAATGACACAGAATTTCCTACCTGATAAGGAAATTTTAGTTGTTGTTCAGACTCGTCAGTTGTGTCTGACTCTTCATGACCGTATTTGGAGTTTTCTTGGCAAAAATACAGGAGTGGTTTGCCTTTTTCCTTCTCCAGTTCATTTTACAGAAAAGGAAATTGAGGCAGACAGGGTTAAGTGACTTGCCCAAGGTCATACAGCTAGGAAGAGTCTGAGGCCGGATTTGAACTCAGGAAGATGAATCTTTCTAACTCCAGGACTGACACTACATTCTCTGAACCCCCTAGCTGACCCAAGGGAATTTTAGAGCCCTCCAATCATTGGTCACTTCTTCCTTATCATTGAAAAGAAAGATTAAGTGTAGTTGATCACCTAGCAGAATTCTTAAGTAAATTGTGGCAAATTAAATAAGAGATGGGCCAGATTTTCAGTCCTTCCTTCCCCACTCCCACCAGCTGCTGGTGCCTTCTCCTCCAAGACTACTATCTTCCAACTTCTCTGTATCTACCTTTTATACACCTAGTTAGTGTCTCCCCCTTTAGAAAGTAAGCTTCTTGAGGGGAGGGATTATTTTTGCCTTTCTTTATGTCCAAACCACTTTGCACAGTGCCTGGAACATAGGAAGAACTTAATAAGGGTTTATTGACAAATGGACCAACAAATGGACTATAGCTATGCTGAAGGGAAAAAAGGAATATATATATCATTAGAAGGATGAAAATGAAAGGTTAAAAAAGATAAATGTAAAATCTTGCAGCTGGGATGAACAAGAAATTACTTTTACAAATAAAAAATAGAGGAAGCATGATAAGGCAGCGCTTCAGCTCAATAAAACCTTGTGGTCTGAGTGAATCACAAGTACAATGTCTGGCACATTTCATTGTTGGTGCTGAGCTATTTTCCAGTCATGTCTAACTCTTCATGACTCCATTTGGGGTTTTCTTGACAAAGATACTAGGGTGGTTTTCCCTTTCCTTCTCTAGCTTTTTTTTAAACGGATGAGTAAACTAAGGCAAGCACGGTTAAGGGACTTGCCCAAGGTCACACAGCTAATAGCTATCTGAGGCAGGATTTTAACTCTGGTCCTCCTGATTTCAGACCTGTCGTTCTGTCCACTGCACCACCCAGCTTCCCTCTGGCATATAGGAAATACTATAGAAATGCTTATTCCTTCTTTGCTTTGCTCCCTTTAATAGGACTCAAGAAAACTGACCCAATCTTATGGTACAAGAAAGGAATTCCTGTGAGGAAAGATCTTTGAAAACCCTAAACATTTAAATAATCTGAGTTATCATCACTATCATCATTATAGTGTCCAGAACTTGGGGTGGGTGTGCCATGGTCAGATCATAGAGTACTGTGCTCAGTCTGGGCATCTCAGTTTAAGAGGAATGTTGACAAACCAGAGAGTGTCTATAAGAGGAAAGTCAGGAGAGTTCGTGCCATAAGAGGTTCAATTGAGGGAAGTGGCGATATTGGAAACCAAAAACCAAGGGGGTACATGATGGATGCATCCAGGTGTATGAAGGCCATCATCAAGAAAAGGAATTAGACCAATTTTGTTTGGGTCCTAGAGGGCAGATCTAAGAACATTTGGTAGCTCTTGTAAGGAAATCAATTTAACATGGTATAAGGAAGTCAATTTAACATGGTGTAAGGAAAACTTCCTAGGTAATGTGTGTGTGTGTGTGTGTGTGTGTGTGTGTGTGTGTGTGTGTGTCTGTGTCTGTGTCTGTGTCTGTGTGGGTGGGTGTGGGTGTGTGTGTGTTGTGGCAAAAGGGAGGATGATGGGGATCATTCTTCTTCTACTATCAGTCAGGGCTCTGTAAAAAAAGGAAATACCCTGATTTGCAAGCTAGTGAGGTCACACTCACTGGAGGTCTCCCACAGGTAGGGTATGTTGTAGAAGGACTCCCTTTCCAGGTATGGGTTGGATGATACAGCCTTTGAGGTCCCTTCTAGCTCCTACATTCTGTATCAGAGAGGTAGCTATTATACTAAGGGAATCACCATTTTCTAACAGATTGGATGTGGATAATGAAAGACAGAAAAGGACTAAAGATGATATGCAAGGGTAGTGGCCAAGTACTGAGTGCACTATTGATCATCCCAAGAGCCTAGGACTGGGAAGCCGGGTTCCTTGCATGGAGGGACAGCTTGCCCTTTAGCTGTGCTGACCTTGGAAAGGTCACTTTCCTGTCTTGACCTGTTTCCTCTGTAATGAGAGAGGATTGGACCAGATCCCTTCCTGCTTGGACGTTTTAGCATTCTGTTGCAGTTTTAGAAAATAGGAATACAATGGCACCACTCATAATGACAGGGGAGCTGGAGAAGGCTGCAAGTTTCTGTTCAAGATGGCATGAGTGGGCAGATGAGCTTGTGATCCAAAGAAATAGATGCGAAAGCACTTTGAAAAGTTAAAAGTCTTATCCGAGGTAAGCTATTGTTATTCTCAGGTATGTTTAGTTCAGGCGCTGGTTCAAAATCTGAGCTGGGCAAAGAAAGAATTACTAGTGCTGGGAGAGGCTAGGAGAAAGGAAAAGCCCAAAATAGAACCGGATACCCTCATCATCCCCAGGGAAGAGGAAATAGGCAACTATTGCTTTGTCAGATTCTTATCCAATGGGGAGAGTTTTAGGAAATTGTCCTGAAGATCCAATGCCATTTCTCTTCCTCTTGTAGAATATTCACTTAAAATTGCCTCTCATGTTGCCCATTCCACATTCAAATTCGATTCAGCAAATCTAACAGTCATGAAATGCCTTCTATGTGCAAATCCTCATGCTAGGAAACGAGGATAGAAATACACTTATAACACAAGCCCTGATCTCAAGAAGGTTATAGATTTAATTGGGGGAAAGAGGTTGCTAAGACAGATATGCAAAAACTGTGATACTGGGGGAGTGGAGAGAACGATGCTTATATATTAGCCATATTTCAGAGTTAAACTTGCTGGAAAATGGACATCCAGAGAAAGGGGGTGTTCCTCTCCTAAATGCAAGATAGACACAGCCTACCTGTGCTGGCAACACTGACATTTTCACTTAACTCCAAAGAAATGGGAAACATGACCCAAGGGGCAGAAATAGGAATAGAAGACATGGAAACAGGCATAAGGGGAGGCTGACTTTATGAAAATATATGCTGTGGCGCAATGCAACATCAACTTTGGATGGCATTGCACAGTGGAGACGTCAAGTAAAATGCATGCCATAGATACACAGTGTGGATATGACAAGGCACTCTGACAGCCTGATAAGAAGATCAGAGGTTCTAAAGGTCAGGTCATCAATTTTCATTTCAATGTATAATGGCACATGCAGTCTGCTTCATAATTAACACTAGCACTTGAACTTTAACCAGTCATTTTGTCCTGAGAAAGCACCCCCAAAATGTGCTGGGGGCAAGTGGTAGATTTCAGAGAGAGAGACAGAGACAGAAAGACAGAGAGAGAGAGAGAGACAGAGACAGAGAGACAGAGAGAAATCTGAGAATCTATACTCGTATAAGTGGAAAGACCAAAGGATACTGTGGAGAAACTACTGACAGAGAACTGAGTGGGGTGAGGTAAGTTTGGGAGCGAGAACACCATGGAGAAAAAGAGTCATCTCACAGCTTCCTATTTCAGTATTCTTGTTAAGTAGCTATAAACTCATTTTCTTCAACAGCTAAATGAGTGTAAGTACTTGCAGATCCTTCTAAATTTCAGTCCCCTGGGGAAAATTCCAGTCATCCTACTCTGACTCCCACTCACCCAGACCCACACATAGACCTTGTCCTCCCGGTCTCTACCAAGTTTAACTAAGTCACCTGTTGAGGTTTATAAAGGAATTTCTCCTTTTTGGATAAAGATCATTTTCTTTCTCTCTAAACTATCTCAATTCCTTAGTACAAGCTTGTCTATAATTGCCTGTATTACCCTATTTCGGTATTTGTTAGCTATCACTTTCTGAAATGGTTGTGTCAATCTCTGTCTCTCCGTGGGTCTGTCTCTCTCTCTTTGTCTCCCTCTGTCTGTTTCTCTCTCTCCGTCTGTCTGTATCTTTCTGTGTATCTGTCTCTGTTGTCTGTCTCTTTTTCTCTGTCTTGTCTCTGTCTCTGTCTCTGTGTCTGTACCTCTCTCTGTCTCTATCTGTCTCTTTCTCTATCTCTCCATCTCTGTTTCTCTGTCTCTGCCTCTGCACCTGTCTTTCTCTGTCTCTGTCTCTGTCTCTCTCTCTGTTTCTGTCTCTATGTCTCTCTCTGTCTCCGTCTCTCTGTCTCTGTCTCTATCTCTCTGTTTCTCTGCCTCTGTCTCTCTCTCTGTTTCTCTCTCTCTCTGCCTCTGCATCTGTCTTTCTCTGTCTCCGTCTCTCTGTCTCTGTCTCTATCTCTCTGTTTCTCTCTCTGTCTCTGCCTCTGCATCTGTCTTTCTCTGTCTCCGTCTCTCTGTCTCTGTCTCTATCTCTCTGTTTCTCTGCCTCTGTCTCTCTCTGTCTCTATCTCTCTGTTTCTCTCTCTGTCTCTTCCTCTGCATCTGTCTTTCTCTGTCTCTGTCTCTCTCTCTGTCTCTTCCTACCCCTCACCTCCCCATACACACATTGGCTTACTCCCTTGCCTTGCTTAATTATAAGGCTTTCTAGAACTCATCCAAGAGACTGTAAATATTTCCTGATTGACAACAGACCATTACATGGCTCCAGGCTAACATCAGAGTTACAGTTTCAACAAGCTACTAGTAGAACCTGACCTAATTTTAACCCTGCTAAATAAGCAGAGAAGCAAATTAGGGGAACATTGCAGAAACAGCTCAGGGTCTCTTTTAATCAGCAGTTAAGCTTCGGTATTTACTTTGGAGTGTGCCATTGCTTCCCTGTCTCTTTTCCCAGCCCCAGAAATACTCCCCCCACCAGCATTTCAGAAGGTCATATTTTAATAAGGAGCCTTTTCACTAGTTAAGGTTACTTTCATCAATCACACAATTACCTGCTTTGGTCTAATATGATATTTCTTAATTAGCTCTTCCTTTATCTCTGCCAATAATTCCTTCCAGAAGTCTTTCTAATGAACCCTTTCTTAGGCATGGAGTAACTGGGTGACAATTGCCAAAAGACACCTCAGAAATGAACCTGTCCCCATTATTTCACAGGTGAGGAAACCAAGGCCATTGAAAGTAACATAACTGAAGTCTTAGTGTTATTGATGTGTCCAAAAGATGAGTCCTGCCTCCAAGACCACCCATCCTTCCATCAAACTCATTGCCTTAATTTCCATTGTGCACAACAATAAAAACGGATTAGATGAAACATTTCTAAAGGACTTCTCAGAGCTAACTTGCTAAAATAGCAACCTAATAACCCGGATTACATGTGTAACCTTGGTCAAGAACAAGCTCTAGGAGCCTCGGTTTTTTCATCTGTAAAATAGGCATAACAAGATTCACATTACTTCATTATATTAGGAAAATCTCATCTTTGAAATTCTAAGCCAAGAGCTCCCCTCAAGACAGTGGGCCCATGAAGGACAAAACATTTTGTTCACCATTAGCTCCCTCTTATTCTTCTCAAGAAATATCTTTCCTGAGCTTATTCTGCCAAGTTTGCCTCTACTTTCTGTTTTCACCCTCCTTTTAAAAGTAATGCCTTGGGGACAAGCAAATGACCCAGTGGATAGAGAGCACTGGACCTAGAGTCAGCAGGAACTGAGTTCAAATGTGATCTCAGATATTTACTAGCTGTGTGAGCCTGGGTAAGTCACTTAACTGATTGCCTCAAAAGGAAAATAAGTAATGCCTTGTGTGTATACATGTGGATATGTTTAAGTATGCGTGTTTTTGATTATATTGTGTATCGCACATCTAGTAGCCAACCTAACCTCATTCATCTGGTTGTCAGTGTTTCACACTCTCTCTCTCTCTCTCTGTCTCTCTCTCTCTTCTCTCTCTGTCTCTCTCCTCTCTCTCTCTCTGTTTCTCTCACTGTCTCTCTCTCTCTCTCTCTTCTCTCTCTCTCTCTGTCTCTCTCTCTCCCCCTCCCTTTGTCCCTTCTCCCCTCTTCCCTCTCCCGCTCCCCATTCCATCCAAATATTTTGTACATATTTGGGTTTTATTTATTTTGTAAGTTCTTTGAGAGTGGGGGCCATTTTCATTTCTGTCTTTTTATTCCCAGAAATCAGTCCTGCACTTAGCGCATAGGAGACCCCTAATCCAACCTTACTTGAATATCAAATGGATAAAATGTTTGTAAATCCCATATGGGCAAATATTAGTCTTATCATCCAAACACCAGTCACCCACCCACACACCCACACAGACACATGCCCACACCCACACACACACACACACACACACACACACACACACACACACAGACACACGCCCACACCCACCCACCCACACACACACACACATAGACATACGCCCACACACACACCCACACACCCACACACACACACACACGTACACACACTCCTCTTTCATCTCCTATTAGGTTCTCTAAGCCATTCTTTGTTGCAAACAGGAAGGTGATAATGACTCTGTTATAGGGTCACAGAATGTTCTGGAGTGAATAGGAGCAACTGTGCCACTCAGTTGATATACAGCAAATAGATAGAGCCCAGAGGAATACCACTTGGTGATTAACCCTGGGTTGGTGCTCCCTATGCCTCCTGTCATCATTTAATCTCTGCAGATTGAAGTACAGCAGAGATGTCAAACTCAGAAATGTGGCCACTAAACCATACATAAGGTTCCTGTGGGCTACATATCGACTTAGAAAACTACATGTGTTTATATATTTCTTTTTATTAATACCTCAGCCCATTAGAATCAGATAGGAGCTATGTTTTCATGTGGTTCAGGTGGCACTGAGGAGTGTTGTGGTATGATTGGAAGAAGAAATGGGAAAGCCCCTCTTTAATGATGTTTCCCCACCATCACATTAATCAAGGAGTCTTCCTTCATGGGGCCATTCCCTGTTCCTTGTTGTGCCTGGAGAAGGTATCCAAGAAGGTGGAAACTGTGGGAAGGCCTTTCTCCATGACCCTGCAGCATGTGCTATCTATCTGGAAATAAGGAGGAAGACCACAGACAAAAGAGATCTTGGCCAATCCCCATAGATTTAGCTTTCTGATGCCCTCATGAAACTCCATAATAAGGCTATGC
>JAQQSK010005999.1:0-14646 GCA_028658325.1 Potorous gilbertii
ATATCATTCCTTAACAATAATAAGAAAGGGATAAAAATCACCTACTATGTGTCAGGCACTGTGCTGTGTGCTTTAGAAATATTATCTCATTTAACTTAAACAAAATCAGCTAGCTAAACCAGTTGTGACGAACTCTTACTATGTACCAGTTATTGTGTTGTGGGTACATCTAAATCTCAAAGAAATCCTACAGGGTAAGTAATGTTATTATTCCCATTTTACAGATGAGGAAATTGAGGCAAACTGAAGTTAAGTGATTTGCCCAGGGACACCCTGATGATAGTAAATATTTGAGGCTAGACTTGAACTCAGAACTTTTGGATGCCAGGTCCAGAGCTTTACAACACACTATAGCAGAGGTTATTAAATTTTCTTGGTTCACAGTTCCATTAGTGTTTCAGTAATTTTGTTTCAGTCAAAAGAAAAGTCAATGGGTTCCATTTATTAATTAGTTAGGTATAAGCAACTTAATAAGTATTTATTTCCTAAAATCTTAGTAGTTATTTGAAAAAAAATACAGTTTAAATAAAAGAAAAGATAATGCTTTCATTTCATTCTTAAATAACCACAAGAAGTTCTTAATGGAATATATGCACCTCTTGGGCACTATACAACTTCTCAAACCTTGGAGTCAGATGGACATTATCATCTTCATTTCCTGTACCATATTGATTTTTATATGGCAATTGTAATTTTTGTCACAACCTCACCAATAGCCCAGCTCCCCCAACATATGACACTACAAATGAGAAAACTCAAGAAGTTACTAGTGTAGTCAGAAGTACAAATACACAAATGAACTTCAAACATTTGAGAGTGTCATCAAAAGGAATGTAACACAATCTAATATCAAAGTTGAATTTTCATAAGCTAGCAGTTCCTAGCATCTGACAGACACTGACTATCACTGTGTTTCCCATGAAAATGTAAAATATTCTGTGATGCCCCCATGAGTTAGCTGTAGCTTTCTGGATGCCAAAGTATTCATGTTGGAAATTGGGACTGACACACCACTTTATCATTACATCTATTTGACTAGTAAATTTATTATGCTGCCCAAGTAAAACATGTATCCATACTTCTTACAAACATATTGGAAACACAAAGTTGACTGCTTTATTCTGGGAAGAGCATGGACAGATTGATGTAGGATCTAAAGAAATTTGTTGTGGTGATGGTGGTTGCTGAGTCATTTTGGTTGTGTCCAACTCTTAAGATTCTCTTGGCAAAGTTATTGAAGTGGTTTGATATTTCCTTCTACTGGATGCTAATGTATTATTGCTACTGACTGATTCACCCCTGCACTGGGAAGTTCCTATGCACACAGTAGCTATGTTAGCTAGCTTTATCAAAGCCGGATATACAAGGTATGAAAGGCTCATACTTTTATAGATAAGACAGGGTCATAATCAGTTTATAACATTTTCCTGATCACAATGCCCTTGGGCTTGATAAGTGGAATGGGAATGGGAGTGGGTGTAGGGAGTAGGGTCAGCAATCTTACTGCAGGGATCAAATGGTAGAGGGTACTTAGAAATAATTTGATCCCTGTGACTCTGTCCAGCAATAGCCATCATATACACATATATGTACACACAGACACACACACACACACACACATATATATACACACACACATATATGTATGTATGTACATATAGAGAGAGAGAAGAAGAAAGAGAGAGATATTCAGAGTTCTGCACTCTTCATGAAAGTGTGTATCCCAGCAGGAGCACTGCCTGTACTGAGTGACTCTGAAGAGCTGGGTTGCTTCATGCTTACATATCTATGACTTATAAACTGCCTTACTTCTTAACCTTGAACGTTTGAATCCTTCTCAGTACCCCATCCCAGATCTCCTCACAGCTATGCAATCAACGTGGTGTGTAGTTTCTTTAAATTGCACTTGGGCTGATCTCAAGGTAGCACATGTAGTCCATCATTGGGTTCCTACTGATAAACTTTTCAGCTCAGTAGAGTCGACCAAAGCAACAGAATCGTTATGGTCCTGTCCTTCAATAACACAATGTCCTTTGTGAATTGATCCAATCACTCTGGAGAACAATTTGGAAGTAGGCCCAAGGAGTTATAAAACTTTGAATGTGCTTTAATCTAGCAATACCATTGTTAGCTCTGTATCTCAAAGGAATATTTTTAAAGAAAAAAAGGCACTTGTGCAAAACTATTAATAGTAGTTCTTTTTGTGGTGACTAAGAATTGGAAATTAAGGGCATGGTTATGAATTGGGGAATGGTTGAATGAGTTGTAGTATATGACTGTGATAGGATTCTCTTGTGCTATAAGAAATGGTGAGTGAGATAATTTCAGAAAAAATCTGGGAAGAGTTATGTGGACTGAATCAGAATGAAATGAGCAGAACCAGGAGAATATTGTACACCATAACAGCAGTATTATATGATGAACAACTGTGGATGACTTAGGTTTTTTCATCAGTACAGTGATCCAAGAAAATTTTGAAGGACTTAGGATGAAAAATAACATCTTCTTTCAGAAAAAATTGATGTTTTCTGAATGCAGACAGATGCATATTATTTTTCATCTTCTTTTTCCTTCCTTTTCTTCATTCCTTAATTCCGTCATTCCTTTCATTTTTTTCTTTCACAAAATGAATGATATTGAAACGTTTAATATAATTGCACATGTATAATCTATTATTAGGTCGCTTGTCTCAGGGGGAGAGGAAATAAGGGAGAGAGGGATGTAATTTCAAATCAAAACTAAAAAAGAATGTTAAAAAATTGTTTTTAACATGTAATGGGGGCATACATTATTTTTTAAAAAGGCAAAAAAAGGATTAAATGTCTCCTCCACAATATTTCAAAACATCAGAAGAAGGCATTTATGGAGTACATGAATCTACTAGGTGCCCTACAATTCTTAGTAAAGTTTTAAGCTTTAAACTTTTTGAGGGGAAGAACAGGAAATTGAGGCAATGCCCATCAACTGGTATATGAACGTAAGTAATGGAATACTATTATGCTTTAGGAAATGACCAATACGTGGACTTCAGAAAAACCTGGAAAGACTTACATGAACTGATGCTGAGTGAAATGAACAAAAACAGGAGAACATTATACACAGTAACAGCCACAGTATGTGAAGACTGTTTCTAATAGACTTAGCCCTTCTCAGCAATGCAAGGATCTAAAACATTTCCAAAGCACTCAATGAAAAATGCCATCCACATTCAGGGAAAGAACTATAGCATCGGAACGCAGAATGAAGGAAACTGTTTTCTCTTTTGTGGTTTTGTTTTTTCTCATAGTTTCTCCCATTCATTTTCACATAAGTAATGTAAAAATATGTTTAAGGAGAATGTATGTGTAGAACCCACATAAGATGGCATGCTCTCTTGGGGAGCGAGAGGAAGAAAATTTAAAACTTATGTAAGTGATTGTTGAAAACAAATAAATTTCAAGAAATAAAAAAAATGGTTTACTGAACTAAGATTTTTGGGACATCTTAAACAGTACTTCTACAATCTAGTGGAATGAACCTTTTTTAGAGTTAGGATGACCTAACTTGAATCTGGCTTCAAAAATTTACTGTTATGTCCTTATTGGCTTGAATAATAAATCTTGAAATTTGGTAGCATATATGCAAACTTAAAATTGTATAAAGTATGTTCGTTGGTTCTAGCCCAGTGGGAATATTCATTGAAAATTTGAAACATAGTGAATATGTCATAGGATTCATTATACATACAGATGGGGACCTGGATGTATTGACAAAGCAAAAAAAGAAAAAATACCTCCTACAGGAGACCTTTCCTAATCACCCAAGTGCTAATGCTATCCACCTCCTAAAAAACAATCTTGCATTTATTTAATATATGCAGCATATGTAGAGAATGTGTCAACATCCCAATCTCTCACTTTGTCTCTGTCTCCACCTCTCTCTGTGTGTCTCTTTGTCTCTCTGTTTATCTCTTTTTCTCTGTTTCTGTCTCTCTGTCTCTTTCTGTCTCAGTTATCTTTCTCACTATCTCTGTCTCTGTCTCTCCTAATTTTAACTAAGAAGTATCAAGTCTGGGCTCTGAAGAAGTCTGCTTCTCTGGTTAGGCAATAACACATTGTGACATTTTCAGTAAAAACAGTTCCCTTTAATCCTGGGATCTGCAAAACTGTTTAAGTTTTATTCTCTATAAGCTCCGAGAGATTTCCTTGTTCAGTCCTTATAGGGCAGTAAAGGGGAATGTGGGAAAGAATGTTAGTAGTTTCTCCCCTTTCAAATTACATGAAAACACAGAATAAGACAACCTTTCCCCCAAGAAACTCTTCATCCTCAAGAGTAGTTTCTCTTTTTTTTCTAATCACAAGAATTCTCCTACCAAAATCATAGTTATACTGCTAGCTATTCTCGGTTTCTGTCATCTTCTTTGCTCTACCAGCTTCTCAGTTTTGGGGCTTCTGTATTCTCACTTCTGATATGTTGGCCTCTATAAGCCTCTTTTCTATTAATCTTGTCCCCAACTTCTGTGATTTCTCTCCTACACTCACCTTTCTCTAGTATTTACTTCTGATCTGTAGCTTTTTATGCCTTAAGTTAAGGCCTCCTTGTAACTGACCCACATCTTCTTAGGTTGAGGTACCAAAATTACACCTTTCTGTAAGATATGAGACAACTAATTATTCCATATATCATTGTCCCATAGTTCAGCATCATTTTTTTATTCAGAGACTCCCAACAATAGCATTCTGAGTCTGAAAACAGTAATATTCTACTTAGTTTCTGGTTTAAAAAAACACATTTCAGCTATCTCTACCATTTTTCAATACCTTTCCCTCTGAAGAGATACTTTCTTTCAGCACTTTAATGTGAGTGGGTGAGTTTCTCTGAAGTTCACTCAGCAAAATTTTATGCTTCTCTTTTAGCTACTTTTCTTTGTATTGCATACAAAATATCACTTTTCTGCCCTCCTAGGAAATAAAATGTCCACATAAAAGGAAGTCTATAGACATACACATGCATATATATGTATGTATGTATACCCACATGATACATGCATACATACTCTTTCTCATATAATATACACACATAGGCACCCTATTTACCCTTATATATGCCCTCCTTTCTCATATAACATATATACAGCTACCCTTTCCACATCATGGGGGTTGAAAAATACGTGTTGGTCCTCCTTTTGTACCAGACAAGAAGTATGAGTTATTATGGTATCTTTAAAAGATAAATATATGTCAATATTATACAATTCTATACATATTCATGTATTTTTGAGTTTCCAAACTTTCTGTGTCATCTGCTGGCCTTCACATATCATGTACATCTTCGGTAAAACCCCAATAAAATTCCCACTTAATTTTTTATCTCGACCCATGATATATAAAAATTTCAATGGGGAAAGTCATAATGTGGAAGGAAAAATACACACACACACACATATATATACATATATATATATATATATATATACACATATATATGCTATATTTTCACATTACACATATGCATATATGTATATAAGTTTATAAACCCATCCTTTCTCATATGATATATACACACATAAATACATGTGTGTACATAAATGTATATATAAATATATGCACATGTATGTGTGTATGCCATATGTCTCCATAGATATACTGCTCCTTTCTAATGTGATATATATGTGTGTGTGTGTATTACATATGTACTACATACATTATTATATTTGTGTGTGGTAGTTTTCTCTCCTGATTGAATATACTGTTTGTTTTTAACTTTTATATCTTCACAACCAAACACAGCTCCCGGTGTTATTTGTTTAAATTAGTAGTTGCTTAGCGTATGCTGACTGATTGGTTGCTTAATTGATAGAGTGACTAATGAGAGTGACTTAACACTTGTTAGCAGCAGAGCCAGAGTCCCTTTTGCTTCCACATCAAGTGTTTGTTGAATGAAAGCTAATGTACTATCTGAGGACACTAAATTTGGGCACAGTTGATGTCATTTAGTCCCTAAGTAAATAGGGAATTGTTGCCTTAGTGCATGTACAACCGTAGTGCCACCACCACCCACAAAAAAGAACATCAGTTCAGAGAAGAGGTTACACCTCTTTGACCAAATAGAATTAATGATACTGTTATATAATAGAATAAGGGAGAAATAGAGGAAGAAGATAATAGCTGAAGAAAACAGCAAGCTGGTATGTATGATCTCGAGTCGGGATTAAATTTCAAGCAAGAGTGCATGTATCTTATTAGAGGTGGGACATAAAGTCGGAGCTTACTCCTGATTGAGCTACTGTTAACAATGTTTAAGACAATAAGTAGAATCTAAAAGTTAGAAGTGGCCTTAGATACCATCTATCACAATCATTACCAAATAAGAATTAACTACATGTCACTGGTATTTGATCAGAACACTTTTACTTGAAGACCCCTCGTGAGGGAGACTTACTAACCCCCTCCCCCCACAAAGCAACTGTTACCAATTTTCGACAGCTGTAATTGATAAGATTTTTTTCAACTTATTTTGAACCTAAAATTCCATTGGAATTTCATGAGGAATCCCTAAGAAGGAAATATCTTCTACCAATGAATGTAAATTTTGTCTAGAACACCAAAAAGTTCTAAATTACTTAGGACCACACAGCCATTGTATCTGAGGTTAGACTTGAATCCAAGTCTTCTTGACTCAAAGGTTGTTTCTCAATACATTAGGCCGTATTGCCTTCTTGATTCATTTCAAATCTAAATTTCCTTTCTGCACCTGTTACCTCTTGCTCCTTAATTCAGCACTCTGCATTGAAGTAAATCAAGTTTATTCTATTTTCCGTGTAACCTCACTTCATATAATCAACAACTACTATCACAACTTCATATCACTTCTTTATTCCATGTTGTCCCCAGTTCTTTCAACTCTTCTTTATTTGACATGTTGAGATGTGTGGAGTGTTCAAGCAGGAGTAGTACTTCTTGTATGAGGGTTTGCCAAGCCCTTTTCAAGGCTGTTCATCCATCTTTGATGTCCATCTGTCATCCAACTCTCACCTGTGGTTCCAATAAATTGTAGCATACTCAGCAGTCATACCCCAGTAAATCATCTCTACAGATGAGCTAAACCAGTTTGAGGGTAACTGACAAGCCTCAAACCCATTGGTGAAGTAGGGGGATGTCTATACAAAATATGTGGAATGACTAGATAAGAACAATTTTTTTCCAATGACCATGAAGATGACTGAAGGTTGTGGAGCTCTTAGAGCTTGGACAGGCATTGGAGACACCAAAGTTATTCACTGGATCTTGGGTCATCTCCATTCATCTTGACTTTTATCCTCCCACTGGACTTACATAATTTTGAAAGAGAGAGGAGAACAACTCTGAGCAGCTCTGCCTCATTAAACCCAATTTATGCATAATCCCACAATTTCATTGATCCTCTTCTAAAACAAAGGATGTACAACAGCAGCAACAACATCTCAAGCTATCTCTGGTTCCATTCTGGTTAACTTCTAATAATCTACAGTTAGTCAGTGGCCTTCAAAAAATTTATGCCTACAATTGAGTACAGCATACCAGATACTTCCTGGCCATGTAAAATTACATAAGAACAATCACTTCCCTCATTCTACTGTGTCTACTTTCATATCATCTTGAATAACATTACATTTTCCTCCTGTTGAGACTTATATCTATGCTTCTTCATCTTTACCCCCTGCCTAATACCTTTAAAAATGAACAAAGACAAACACACACACACACACACAACAGGATGTAAGCTACAATAAAGGGACATCTCTTGTCTGTGTCCTTAATGATATAACAATGTCTTTTCCAAAGAAAAATGTGGACAGACTAAGAGAAAAAATCCTCTTTGGTTTCCTCTGTTAGAATATAGACTACACACCAAGATTACCAGTGCCCTAAATAACTACCTATAATGAAAAATGTCAACCAGGAATAATAAAAAAGAAAAAGAAGAGAACTTTGTAGCATATTTCACAAAAGAATTTCTCAGTATAAAATAATGCCTCCTGCTATTACTAGAAGCAACTTCTTTAGATATTGTGGGGGTGTGGGAGTTAAATAAGCTTGCTAATGTTAGAATATAAGATACTTACGAGCTTATTTTTTATTTTAATAAGTTTTTCTTTTATGGTTAAAATCCTTGAGAATGGGGAGTTAGGCTTACTTTCTGGTCTGGCAGTGAAAATATTTTCTTAGATTTAGGAACTAAAACTGATTAATTTGTGATATTATCACAGTAAATTCACATGGGCCAGTTGTACTATTAAGATCGTTCTTACCCTATCAATGAATTGGCATGACTTATTCATGAACCATTAAATATAAACCAGTGAGTACAGCAAAGAGCAAAATTTAAAAAAAAAATCTCTTCCCTAATCTCTCTACATTTTCCTTCTTTTTAGCTGAGTAGTTACTCAGCTATTTTCGATTTAGGAATCTAAATACAATATTCAATATTTCTTTAAATAGAATGGGAAGTAAAAAATTGTCTTAATATATTTTTTAGTGGTGAGAAGACAATTTTAGACACATCTCCATAAAGTGAATAATCCGCCATTTGAACAACTGATGTGGCTAACAGCCTGACTCATGTCCATTATTCTCAGAATTGGTCAAGATAGCTGATATGAAGAGAAAAATCATTCTTCAGTTCATTTTTATTGACTATAATTCCTGTGTTTTCCAGTCAGTTAGATGATTATTACACAATTATTGGCAATGCTTCATTAATCAAGAAATAGACATGTTCTTAGAACATTAAGCCTCAAAGCTACTGGAAAGAGCGGAAAGAGGAAATGTGGTATAGTGGATAGAACATAGTGCTCTATCTTCTATCTGAAGGACTTACATTCAAATCAGTTTAGCAGGTAGGTAATAAATATTTGTTAATTGTTCAATATGTCCCAGGCACTGTGATAAACAGGGGGGGACCCAAAAAAGGCAATAAACTGATTATGTTCTCAAGGAAATATCAAGCTATTTCATACACTTTTTACCTTGGTGATGTTGGGCAAATCGCTTAAATTTTATGAGCAGAGTTTCCTCATCTGTGAAATGAAAGGGGTAGATTTAATGGTTTCTAAGATTCCAAATTTAATTCTATGTTCTTAAGATTTAAATTAGTTTTAAACATTTGAAGGTAAGTTAAATTTTTGCAATGATCCAGCATATATTATCTGTTTTAATAATATGGTATATTTGGAGAAATTCAGTATTTCATTCTGAATGAAATAGAATTTGATTAGTCTCCATTTATGTCATATCCAAAAACACTGACTTGACTTTGTAACAAGCAACTGAAATTTCAGTTAGAAGAGGCCTTAGAGGTCACCTAGTCCAAACAACAGTCCAAGTCACAATGAATATTACTACCACCAAGTGAACTTCCAACTCAATTTCAAGAAGCCTAATAAGAGAGCTTATTCTAATTTTGAAATGCTCTCATTTTTAGGAAGTTATTCCTTAAATTGAGCCTAAGTCTGCTTTACTATAAATTCACTAATTCATTTCTGCCTGCCTGCTTTAAAAGAAAAAAAATCTATTCCCTGCTTAGTTATTACTTCAAGGAAGCTGTGGTATTGAACTGAGCGTTGTTTCCATAGATGCAGATTGTTTTTTGTGACTCCCTTCTCATACCATGCGATTATCACACATTTGTCCATAGATACTTCATTGCTGTTGTTTAGTCATTTCCAGTTGTGTCTAGTTTCTATGTCCAATGATTCCATTTGAGGTTCTCATGGCCAGCATACAGGAGTGGTTTGCCATTTCCTTCCCTAGGTCATTTGACAGACAAGAAAACTAAGACAAATACGATTAAGTTACTTGCCCAGAGTCACACACTTGACAAGTGTGTGAAGTCAAATTTGAATTCAGGTCTTTCTGACTTCAGGACTTGTACTCTATCCACTGTACCACCTAGCTACTGCACAAAGAATCTATTCAATCTCCTTCCTAAAAATCAGGGGTTCAAAACAAGGGGTCACTTAAAAATCTCTGCTATATTTTCCTTTGTAAATTCAGATGACAGTTCAGGGAAAATATTTCAGATGATATTTAACTATTAATCTCTTATTTGTTTAATATAACAAACACATCTCATTTTAGATTCTAAATTTCTTCAGTGAATTCTCCACTTCTAGGTGACATGTATTCAAATACCTGAAAGAAGTTATTTTGCCTCTTATAAATTTCCATGTATTTACTGGCTTAAATATTCGTGGTTATTTTTGTAAAGCCTCATTTTTTATGGCTTTGGGCCCCCTCACCATCTTGAGCATCTTACTCAAAATGTCATCTGACTTGTCAATGTCCATCCTAAAAGATGTTATATTGAAATGTCCTTCATGAATTAGTGTGGTAAAAAAATTTACAGTCTGGTAGTCTTTTCAACCACTGCCTGGTAATGTAGAAAGAATCAATCATTAGTTTAATCCTTAAGGCCCTTTCAGATTGGTAGAACATTCCAGAACTTGTGTTCCACTGACATAGTTTTGGAAAATAATGGGTAATTTCCCTGACATAAAGCACTGGGATAGAACCTTTGTAGGGAGTGTTGTTTATAAAATACACAGATAACATTCTTCGTTTATTCTACTCAATCAATTCAAACAGTTTTAAATTTCCATTTAGGATTTGATATCCTTTTAGAATGAAAAAATATGAGAGAGGAAGGAAGCTACTTTTCCTGAACTGTACAAAAGAATTGAAGAAAACCGAACAAAAGAACTTCCTTATTAGAAAGACAAAATTTGTTCCAGGAAGATTCTGGCTATGGAATCAAATAAGCTTTAAAGTCTGAGAGATGTGTGAGCAGATATTGACAACACTGCACAGTAATGTCTGATGAAACAGTCATGTGGATGCTCTTGCAGGGCTCCTAAGACAAGTTTCTTGGCAAAGAGAGCTGTTTATAATGAAGTTAGAGTACAAGTTGACATATACATTCAAAATCAGGACTAAATCTTGTCATCAGCTTTTGAGAGCAGGCAGCATGTATGTTTCAAAGTCTTTGATCAAGTACTTTCAGTTTCCCTTGGTGTTTCAAAAGGAGACAAGGTGGAAGGGAAGAAAGAAAATGGATTAGTTTGTTTACTTAGAAAAATAAACATTATCATTTTGTGGGGGTGATTCATACACTAGACAGATAATTCAGAATGATTCTTGCCCACACATGCAATTAGGTCCTAGAAATGTGGCCAATGTCAACTCTTCCAGTGAGTGTCAGAGATACTTTGATGTCTGGCTGGGCAGACAAGACTTGGATTTTCTCATCTGATCCAAAAGACCACACAGGCAAAAAGCTTACATTGAGCAACTATGTGCTCAGCATCTTTGTCTCAGAAAGTAAATATTGGATATTAAGCTCAAATTATGTCATAGAAACCAAACAAAGTACTTGACATAGGTGTTTGTAAATGAATGTTCTCTTATTGACCCATCCTTTTTAAGTACAAAGCAAGATGATTTTAATTTCTGTGGCTTATTCATTTATTCATTTTTGTTTGTTGACAGGTAAATTCCATCAAAAAAGAGCAGTTTGTATGACAACCCCAAACCATATGATGTTTATAAGAAAATATCATGCTTCTTGAGCAATCACTTTACCATTTATAAACAACCCTGCTATTGAGAAATTGGAAAGCTTCCAGAGGAAGGAGACTAAGATGGTAAAGGATTTCAAGATCATGTTTTGAGAGAATCAATTAAAGAGCTGGAAATTTTTAGTCTGGGGCAGAGAACACTTGGGAAGGGGTGAGGAAGAAATATAACTGTCTTCACATATTTGAAATTCTGCCACCGAAAGAGGAATTAGATATGTTTTGCTTAGCCCCAAAGGGCAGACCTAGGATCAGAATATGGAAATTTTTAAGAGGCAAATTTAAACTTAATATGGGGGGTGGGAAGTACAACTTCATAAAAATTAAAGTTGTCCAAAAGTAAAATTGACTGCCTCAGGAGGGAATAGGTTCCTTTTCTCTAGGAATATTCAAACAATTTCATAAAGGAGGTTCTTGTTAGATATAGGCTAGAGTAGACGTTTTCTACAACCCCTTCCCACTATGAGATTGTGTGGCTCTGTTATCATAATTAAGGATAAATATTGCTGTTAACAATAGCTAATACTTGTAAAGCACTTTGATGTTTCCAACACACTTTAAATATTTTGTCTCATCTTCACAATAATCTTGCAATGTATTATTATTTTCTTAATTTTCAAGAAGAGGCTCTATCAAAGCAACTTAACTACCATCATACAACTAATAAGTTTCTGCGTTAAAATTCTTTCTGACTACATGTACAGTACTCTGTCAATAATACCACCTAACTTCCTTTTGATCACATTTTCAGAAACCATGCTGGATATGTGCTTCCAGGCCAGTTTTTTAAAGATAAACTTTTATTTTTTTAAAATAATTTTTCATGTCTCCATGATGGAACTGTTTTTTTCTCTACCCTTCCCAGGAGTCAAACTGTAAAGAAAAAGCTGGCTATCAAATTGTTTTAAAACCTAAAAAACAACTTATTCTCAAATGCTTCTCCTTGAAAATGTTTACAAAGGAAATGACTTTTCAATTGAGTTGTTAATAATTGACCAAACAACGGAGACATTTCCTGAAGCACATGGTTTATTTGGTACAAAAGCATTATGAAAGAGAAATAGAAGTAAACATTAGCCTGATGCTCTTTTGTGGACACAGAATCATTCTGAGATAGAATGTCAAGCCTTGAAGCCAGCAACCTTGAAAATTACCTAGTTCATTCCTTTATTTTACAGATCAGAAAACAGAGGGCCAAAGAGATGGAATGATTTACCCCTAATACCAAAGCTTATTAGTTATTAGGCTAGAATTAGAACCTGGCCACTATTCCTTTGCTAATATCAGTCACCTTCACGAGGAAGAATGTGCAAGTGTCCTGTATATAAATGTTCCTCCCTCTATTTTTCCTTTTTATATTTATAGCTAACATAGGAATCAGATACTCTGTACAAATAGATGACATGTTTGGGCTATGGCTCCCTTGGGATGTTGTTGTTGCTGATCCTTTGTTTTTGAATCCTTTGTTTTACATCATGGGGTAATGTCTTGACATGTGAGTGAAGTAGATTTAGGTGAGGGAGAGTTGCACAAAGTTTTCAGCCTCACTCTGTCTTCCAGAGTTATTGAAGTTCAGTGACAACACAAAAATCAAGATGACCCACAATGGCCAGGGATACAGTATCTTCAATGTTCTTGATAGCTGCCCAAACAAACTCTTAGCATTATGCCATGCTTACTTCAGCCATTTTCATGGCCACTGGAACAGATTATCCTCATCCACCCATTCTTTCTCAGGAAAGTCTTCATATGCTAGGGGCAGAAGTTCCTCCAACTCATCAACTGGTTTGAGGCACATAATCTGATTTAGCCCATCTGATGATGTGATTTACCAGGATGTGGCTGCTTCTTGGAGCTACAGGTGAAAGCTAAGTGCCAGGTAGATATCAAATATGGATGGGCAGACCCAAAAAGTGTTTGGAAAGCCATGACAATAGAGGTGTTAATCCTCATCAGATACTCCATACACCTCCATAGGATACTAAGATTCTTGGAGGTATGTGTACCTGCAAGACACTCCAGCATGCACAGGAGGGCCTGCTACACAGATTATTAGACCTGCTTTTCTAAAAGGAAAGCAATTTCTGAGGGGCCAGCAAACTAATTTAATTACATTCACCAACAGTGAAAATACAAAGAGAGAAATAAAGACCAAGAGAGAGGGCGGTGGGAGAGGCTCCACTATCCAGAGTCTCACTTGGCATAGGAACCTTCTTTCAAGCCCCCCAAAGCAAAACCCCACCTCACAGTATATATACATTTTTCAGAGCCAGAAGGCAAGATCCTCCTGAAGCAATGACTCATTAGCAATTAACAAAAGGTGTGGGCCTTCCTTCAGAACAAAGTCCCCTGATCTGAGGCCCATTAATGGGCAGGGTAGATCTTTCATTAACATAATCTCATTAACACTACGGCATATATAAATATATATATATATACATACATACATATATATATATATATATACATACATACATATATATATATATATATATATATATACATACATATATATATATATATATATATACATACATACATATATATATATGTGAATACAAGAGAAGCTGTAAGGCACAATGGACAGGATGTTAAATTTGGACTTAGAATACTGCTACTTACTACCTCAAGGGATTCTGGGAAAATTATTTTACCTCTTCAGATCTAAATTTTCTCAAGGTAAAATGAGAGGACTGGATTAGATGATCTTTAGCATTTCTTTCAGCTTGAAATCTGTAATACCAGAACATTGCTTCAGGAAAAGTAAGCAGATCATATGATTTAGATTGGAGGTTGATTTGCCCCTTTTCAGGGACTCATAGGTAAGAAAAGTCTACTGTAGTAGATGCTAGTCTACTTTTTTTTTTTTACTTCACTGTGAATACAGCCACTTTTAAATCTGTTTGAAAAGAGTCACAAAGCAGTGTATGTAACTAGGCTGAATAACAGAAAATATTAATGAGGACTGCAACAAAAAAAGAAGAGCAGGAAGGAAATATCCACGTTCTCTTTCCTTCATGTTCAAGGGCAAAAGTATACATATTCCATAACTGGCA
>JAQQSK010006000.1:0-14645 GCA_028658325.1 Potorous gilbertii
CAAGAAAACACAAAACAAAACCAAAAGAATGAAGAAATGGAAGAGAATGTGAAATATCTCATTAGAAAAACAACTGACCTGGAAAATAGATCCAGGAGAGACAATTTAAAAGTTATGGGACTATCTGAAAGTAATGATCAAAAAAAAGAGCCTAGACATCATCCTTCATGAAATTATCAAGGAAAACTTCCCTGATATTCTAGAACCAGAGGGCAAAATAAGTATTCAAGGAATCCACCAATCACCACCTGAAAGAGATCCAAAAAGAGAAACTCCTGGGAACATTGTGGCCAAATTCCAGAGTTCCCAGGTCAAGGAGAAAATATTGCAAGCAGCTAGAAAGAAACAATTCCAGTATTGTGAAAACACAATCAGGGTAACACAAGATCTAGCAGCTTCTACATTAAGGGATCAAATATAGCATATTCCAGAAGTAAAGGGAACTAGGTCTAAAACCAAGAATCACCTACCCAGCAAAATTGAGTACAATACTTCAGGGAAAATATGGTCTTTCAAAGAAATTGAGAACTTTCAAGAATTCTTGATGAAAAGACCAGAGCTGAAAAGAAAATTTGACTTTCAAACACAAGAATGAGAAGAAGCATGAAAAAGTAAACAGCAAGCAGAAATCATAAGGGACTTACCAAAGTTGAACTGTTACATCCCTATATGGAAAGACAATATTTTTAACTCCTGAAATTTCTCAGTATCTGGGTAATTGGTGGGACTACATACACACACACACACACACACACACACACACACATTCATGCATGCATGCACACACATACACACATGCATGCACACACAGAGACAGAGAGCACAGAGTGGATTGAATAGGATGGGCTCATATCTTAAAAGAAATCAAGGTAAGTGGTGAGAGAAAAATGTAGTGGGAGGAGAGAGGGTGAAATGGAATGGGGTAAATTATCTCTCATAGAAGAGGCAAGCAGGAGTCTTCTTAATGGAGGGAAAAAGAGAGCTGAGAGAAAAAGAAAAAAACATGAAGTTTACTCTCATGTCATTCGACTAAAGGAAGGAATAAAATGCACACTCATTTGGTATGAAAACCTATCTTACCATACAGGAAAGTGGCGGAGAAGGAGATAATCAGGGTGGGGGGATGATGGAAGGGAGGGCAATGGGAGGAGGGAGCAATTTGAAGTCAACACTCTTGGGGAGGGACAGGATCAAAAGAGAGAATAGAAACAATGGGGGACATGATAGATTTGAGGCAAATATAGTTAGTCTTACCTAACACGACTGTTAGCAAAGTCATTTGCAAAACTACCCAGCTATGGCCTATCTTGAATTGCCTGCCTTCTGAAAGGAAATGGGTGGGTAGGGAGGGATGGGAAGAAGTTGGAACTCAAAGTTTTAGGAACAACTGTCGAGTATCGTTCTTTCTACTAGGAAATAAGAAATACGGGTAATGCGAATAGAAAGTTATGTGGCCCTACAGGACAAAAGAGAAGATGGGGACAAGAGAAAAGAGGGATGATAGAAGAGAGGGCAGATTGGTGGTAGGGGAAATTAGAATGCTCGGTGTATTGGGGTGGGGTGAGGGGACAAATGGGGAGAGAATTTAGAAGCCAAAGTTCTGTGACAATGAACGTAAAAAGTTAATTAAATAAATTTGTATTAAAAAAATATTACATGCTGTATTTTGTTCTGGTGTTTAATCATAAGGAGATTAGACTCTAAGATTATAGGAACTGCTGTAGTTAGGAGATATTAGTGGTTTGAGGGACTTGAGTTCATGGAGTTTAGCACTCAGCAAATTCTGGTAATCTTGAAATTTCATAACTCCAGTGTGCCGTAATGTCAACTTATTTGGTATATTTGACACTTACAATGGCATTTTATACATTTTATATTTATGTGGACAAATATATAGCTACAGTTATGAGAATAAACATTTCATGAAATAGAAGGAAAATAGTTCTTTCATGAGATCTGATGCATACCTAGAAATATTATGAAATCATTCTTATAGATTCATTATATATGAAAATTTCTTACTTTGACTACACAACATTTAATTCTAGGACAAGTGACTCCTCAAGAAAAATTTACTTTGATATTTTGTTTTGATTGTGCTTTTGATTTCCACATAATCACAGAAGAGCTTATTTTCAAAGTGCATGATTATGGCATGAAATATGACTACATCAGTTGAAATGATGCTCTTCTTCATTTCTTGTTCATTATGGCTATTCTTTATACATCTTAAAATACTGATTAAAATCAACCTCCTTCCTCCATGCCTTTGCAAATCTCTTTCCTATAACTAGAAAGTTTTCTTTGTTCGTGTTTGTTTCTTTGAATCCCTAGTTTCCTTCAGGCCTCAACTCAAGTACCACTTCTGATAGCCTAGTTATTAGTGCTATCTCTCTGAAATAATTTTTGTGATAGTGATATAAGTAGTCTTTGTAATTTAGTATGTATCTATCATGACACTTGAAGCATTTCCGAAGTACAAGCAACTAACTTCAACTTCTGTGCTACCTTTTTTAACCTTACAATAAAACAAGATGTCTTTTTAGTAATTAAACCAACAAGGTACTAAAATAAACAGTTAGGCTACCAATGGTACAATGCTCAAGTCACTGACCCAAAGGTCTTGGCAAAATCTCTCTGAATTTAAATAAAATAGATCTTTAGCATACCTATAAAAGCTTCCCATTCCAACACGTTGCATGGCTTCATATGACAGAAAAGAAACTCTTACTGACCAGATTCTGAATTCTAGCCTATGTATGAAAAATGAATATCCTATAGAAATTTAGTTTACTTACCAGAAAAACAGATCAATCTTCCTATAACAGATTGATAGTCTATTCTAATGTCACTCCCCAGACCTATAGTTTATGATAAGAAAGATAAGGTTGAAAGATTCATGTGTGTTGTTTGTTAAACTCATAAATGGTAAAAGCAGATAGAAAGCAAGTTTCTCGAGATCCTGAGCTGTTTTATATCTCTAGTACCTATCACATTTATGTTTGCCATATGATAGGCACTTAATACATGTCCAGTGAGTAGAATAGGATTTAATCAAATTCAAATTATTGCCAATAAAATGGTGAAATAGCAATTTAAATGTCTTTCTTATTCATTAATAGGCACAGGTGACCTGCCTAAATCACTTGAAAGTCTAAGACACATGTGGTGGGAGGAGCTTGATGAACAGGTGGAACAGGAAGAAAGGTTCAAAACTGGGAGGAAGTGAGTGAGAGTGGTCCATGTGGAGGACAGCAGACAAGCATAGCAAGGCTGAGGTTTGTGAGTGTTCGCTTGTTGTCATTGTTGTTTACTTATGAGGTGGTCCCAGCAGATGGGGTGAGGCTTGGGAATGGCTTTGCTCCCTGTGGTGATCATATTTATTAACTTCTTATTTTGCTTTCTAGTTCTGGAATTTGTCATTCTGGTGTCTAAATGTTTTTCTTCTGGCTTCTAAATGGAGAGTCTTTTATATTTTATGACTGAACACTATGCCAACATATTCATAGTTACCACCAGTGCTGTGAATATTGCTTTGGTGATATAAATGACAAGCTCTAGAAGGAATTGTCAGAAATACACCCCAGATTTTTCTACAAAACCCAAATTTTCTAACTGTCAGGATATTCAGTTTCTAATTGAATTTTATCACTTCATACTTCTGATATTCAATGAAGACCTTTGGGGATTACTGTAAACCTTCCTCCAATATCCTTGTGCTTCAATTTTCTTTGACATGTAATATAGAAAAAGGAAACAGTCACTGTTCTTTTTGGCTATTTGTGTTTTCAGTATCTGTTATTCCTGGAATAAGGTCCTCAGTGTGACTTTTACTTCCCTTCTACATAAGTTGCACCAGTAGATTGGAATGTAAAAAAGTATAAGTTTGGATTCATAAGAAAATATATTTCTTTCCCTTAAAGGCCTTTCTTTCATGGATTGTGATTCATCTTTCTGTTGAACAAAAAACATTCTAGGGGATAAAACTCTTATTTTTTTATATGATATCTCCCTTAAGGAAAGTATTTGTTTTAACCAACCGATAGGTACTAAAGAGTTTGAAAATCATTTGACTCTTCAGATTCTCTTGTACCAAATATTTTAGAAATAGCACAGGCTGCCTATCTTTTAATGTAATAGTTTAGAAATCAAGATAAAAAATGGAAATGAATTTTTTTCACACACAGACATTTGATGTAGATATATATTATTTTGCATTTAAAAACAATAAATGGAAAATATTAGCTCTATATAGATATAGTATTCATGATTCTTTCATACTGTATCACAGGATCAAGAATTTACAGCTGGAAGATACTGTAGAAGTCATTTATTCCAATCTTTTCAGTTGACAGCTAAGGAAGCTCATGTGGAGAGGGGTTAAGTGGCCTACACAAAGTCACAAAGTCAACAGTCTGCAAAGCTGCCTTTCAATTCGGCTCCTTTGACTCCAAATTCAGTTCTATCTCCTCTGCACTAGGGTGCTTCTTCATCACTATTATTGGGATTATAATTTGACTTTTTTCATTATTCACCTTTTGTAAAAATGCAAAGTTTGCCACCTAGTCAGTAATTCAAAACTTAATAGTGTATTTGATCCAATTTTCCCAATGTGTCAGCATAATTGCCTTGGATCAGAGGCAATGTGAATATAAAATGGAATAATTAGCAAATTGGAGAAATGTAAATGTTTGCTCCTATTAGAAAACCAGTTTGAAATCAATAAAATTCCATTATCTGATCATGTAAAAGTTTATGAAAGTAGTATTAAATTGAGAAATGAGAATAAGGTCATATGAATGGATAGAATGTTAAAATTTTTAAAGTCAATTCTTTAACTTTGAGCTGCTATATTAGAAATATGAAGTTTTTTTTAAAGTTATAACATGGCTGTTTCCAAGTATAAGAAACAAATGGACTTTACACACTCTAATTCTTTACATTTGTAAAATATTCTTTCAAGGAAATAGTTTTGCCTGAAGGAATAAGAGCAAACTAACAATGAAAGTTATGAACATTTCAAGGTATATCCTACTCTCATACCAAAAAATAGCTGATTTAACTCCCTTCAGAGTCCTTTGTAACCCAAATGGTGTCTGATTTAATAAGCATGGAACATGCTCATTAATATTAATGAGAGTTTGAGGGCAAAATAAATCACCAAACCTTTGCTCTATGAAACAGCATGAAACAGAGAAGTTACCAAACTCTGAGAGGTATCAGGCAAATTGCAAAGTTATTAGTAAGAACAGTCCTGAGGCACTGAGAAAGGAGAATTGTTGGCCACAATTTGAGATTGAGAATTTAACATGAGCAAAACCTATGCCTGAATACCTGAAAAATAAACAGAAAGGAAAGCTGGCATGACAAGATAAAGAGTAATTTAACTGGTTTCACTTCCTGAAGACACAGTTAAATTCAGTATAAAAAAAAATCTCTTGATATTCTACTCCGAATGTTAATCAGTCAACTATTATTTACATTTGACTTATACTTTCTTTTTATATGGAAGGCAGTATAATCAATTACTGGAACGGGAGAGGAAATGTTTTTATTTGAAATTATATGGAAGATGACTGGAGTCTTCAGTGTCCTCTTTAAAAAAAAATTACTCTTTAGATGTGAAAGGAATTCCTTCTTTCTATAACAACTTTGCAAATCTAGAAAGGACAATGATTGATTTTTGTTCCTTCTTCCCTAGATTGAATTTTCCTTGATATTTTCCCTAATTTTAGGGAAGTTCACAAATGCATTGATCCTATCATGAGAACTATTCCTGTGAGTAGCTGAGGTATGCTAATTAATCAATCAACAAGTATTTTTCAATCACATACTCTATGATATGTATTGTGCTTCTCTAAGAGTTTACATATGCAAAATAAATCAGGCTTGTCTCAAAGAGTTTGCCTCAGTTATGTTCTATTTTCTTCCTATAGTACTGCTGTTAATATATAATCTCACTGATTGGGGTATTCCTTTAAGCTATCTTGATTGCAGCCTACTTATAACCTTCATTTCAATACAAATCTTGTCTCAGTCTTCCCCAATTTTTTCCTCAACAAAGGTACCACACAATCATATGAGGTCTTTATTTAGATTTTTTGAAATTTGGCAGAGGCCACTTTAGAATGTTGGTGGAACTATGCAGCCTAGAGTCAGGAAGACACAAGTTCCAATCTGGTCTCAGGTCTTCCTAGATGTGTAACCCTGATCAAGTCATTTAATCTTTATTTCCATCAGTTCTCCCAATTGTAAAATGGCAGTAATAACAATATATACTTGACAGGATGGTTATGGGAATTAAATGACATCATTGTAAAAAATGCTTAGTACAGCAGCTGGAACATAGCAGGCACTATATAACCACTTATTCTCTCTGTCCCTCTTTTCTAGTTGTAAATATACTTGATGAGATTCTTTATTTTAATCTCTGTTCTGTTTACTATTCAATTCCAAACATTGTTACCAAAATAAAGCTGAAATTTTATATAGTAAATCAAAAAACATTTATTAAGCACTCACTGTGTATTAGGCACTATGATAAGCTTGGAGTATATCAAAAATTTTTTTTAAAAATGTACCTGCCTTCAAAAAACTTAGATTCAAATATCATCTTTTGCTATAGAAAGAAACTATATAATTATCAAAAACATAGTGTTTTTGATAACCTCAGTTTACTATCTATCTGCAGTGTCTATACTAGATACATGTTCTGATGTTCAATCGTTTACCATGTTGATCGTTATAGGTTGGATATGTATTTCACCAGGGAATAGAAAAAGGCATTATTTTTTTTTAATGGGAAAAGCAACCACAGTAGATCAATTACACACAAAGGAAGTGATGCTGGAGAAGACATAATTTTAAGAGCATTGCTTAATTATCAAGATACCTGAAAGAAAGATGATGGAGGGAGTGTTAGAAAGAAAGAATATCAAATGGTTAGACAAAATCATAACCCTTATTACTCCTAAAAAATAAGTTATTTTAACAATTTAGTTTTTTTCTGATTTCTCTAAAGTATGAAAATAAACTACGTAGATATTACACCCAATGGAATTCACAGATTTTCAAGGCAAGTCTAACAGAGCAGAGTTACCTAAAATCCATGGTGGTTTGTGGCTCCTTATTCATTAAAACTATAAGTCTCCACTGTTTAGCATCACCAATCAACAGGAACATTTGATTAGTAAACAACAAAACAATTTCATCTAATTGGATGGTAAAAAAAGTAGAAACAAAGCATTTGCTTTTATAATATAGGGGCAAGCCCTGTTAAAAAATGTATAACATCAGGGAGAAAACTGAAAATATGACAATACACACTGAAAGTCACATATACACAAAATCACAGTATATTCTTTACAATAGCCTAGATACATGTAAAGATTCATGTACTGAAGTATTCATACAAAATTAAGTGTAGCAAGACACAAATAGGTAAAGGAAGTTTCTGGGGTATATAAATACAGTCACACACAAAGAAAATTTATAGAGCCAGGGAATATATGTAGAGATATATACAAATAGAGGATTATGGCAGAATCACTCACAATGTTCATAAAATTGAGCTGTTAATGTCTTCTGTGGATGGCATAACAGTACTCCAACCAGGCCTGCTCAAATACCACCTCATGACTTATCCTTGATACTGCTTCTTAATATTCATTCCCTTACATGTAAACTTTGTTGATTATAAAGGCTTTCCTCGATACTGCCCTCGATACTCAATGCTACTGATATGTAGTCTCAAGTTTATTTCTTAACTAAAACTTTTGGCTATCTTTTCAAGAGATAGCTATTTTGAGCTCAAATAAAACCATCAGTCTTTATATTTTTTAGAAAAAGAAGAAAACATTTAGCTTAGGGAAAGAAGGTAAATAAAAACAAAATATTACAAAACAAATCCTTTTCTGTCTTGCTCCCACAGCATCTTGGCAACATAAACTTCTCATTCCTACAATAAGAGATTCAAAATTTAAGACTCTTCAGGATAAATTGCAGAATATTCTCTTTGTTGTTTTCTTGTATTCCTATTTTTGGTCTAGGACTTTCGATCCCTCAGTAATATACATAGCCCTAATGCATAATATTTTAGACACACACACACATATATACACACACAAAAAAACAAAAATAATATAAGCTAGGTAAAGGTTATTAGCTTATACTACAGTCTTAAGAGACTGAAAATTCATACATATATAGATATGAACATTTGTAGACAGAAATGGATGTATGAGTCTATGAATGTATGTATGTATGTGTCTATCTATATATATCTGTGTATCATTTATCTACAGTAAAAATTACATTGAGGTTACAGTCCAGTAATTACCAAATACATCTGGGGTCCTCAGGCTTTGAATCCTAAGTCTATTCCAGTTTCATATACATATACATACATGTGTGTGTACATGTATATGCAAATATGGGTGTGAATACATGCATATACACTTGCATGTACACATATGTATGCATAAACATATATATAAAGATAGAAGGAAATGAAGCAAGGTAAGACTAGGAGTCAAAGACATTGTTTCTCCTTACAGATCTAACTGCATTCCTTGAAAAACTATAAAATATGCAAATGAGTTTGGCAAAAGTTCTAAAAGTTGTATGACTTAAAGCATTACTCATATATTGAGACAAATCTTGATAAAGGCATTAGAAGGGGAAATGCTTTCTAAAATATTATTCTATAGTTGACCATATTTTTACAGTATGAATTCATTAAAGGATACAAATAATAATGAAAAAACTATGTATTTATTTTTCCTTGACTATTAAAATTGTGAAATTGATTCAATAGAGGGAAATATCACAATAAATCCTTTCCTCCAAAAAATTTGTATTCCACTTTAATAGCAAAATTTTGTAAGATTTCTTGAAAGCTGTTAGCTACAGTGATAACTTTGTTCAACAGCTTCCTAATATAAAGGAAGAAATAAAAGAGGGAGATATACATAACTGCTAGCAGTCAGGAATATGTCAGTAAATGAGTAACTGATCGAAAAGAGAAACAACAAAAATTAAGGTTTAGTCTCCATCTATAAGATTTTCACAATCACTTTATTCTGTGTAGACAATTAACAAAATAAGAAATCAAGCCCTAATTTGTGGCATTTGATGAATTCCTAGGTGTAATGGCTCTCAGTAAAAATTTAACAGTCAACATAGTGGAGCTCATTCGGGCACACCCTCACAACAGTCTTAAGAATATCCTAATAAAGTCAAAAATCAAGAGGAATTCCCCAGAGAAAGCAAAACTCCGCAAATGCTCCTATTTGTGAATGTAATTCTTTTGACAGAATAAAATTTTGGAACAATATTGAGTTTCCTAAATAATATCTCTGATAAAAATAATTTGACCTATCTAGGGAGACTATTAGAGTATGAAGAGTTGTTATTTTCCAAAAATAGGGCAGCTGTTAAATAAATACTTATAAAATTGAATCGAATAAATACATAGCACTGTATTTTGCACAAAACAGCAATGCAAGCAGTTATTATTTAGAAGTCATTTCAATTCACAGAAAAAGGGCCCCAAAACAGCAAGCAAGCCATCAACTAATTCCCAGAGTTCATTTTATGATTTTCCAATTAGCAAGTAATTCGATTACTGATTTTAACATTTGGAAGTCAAATGACATTAAAGAAATGACTGAAAATTAAAAGATATGTAGTGTAAAGATTAGATCATCTCTACCACATAAAATTAAATTTGTGATTAAAAAGTTGGATCTTTTTTTTTCTATTCATACTAAAGAAAGTAAAGATGATATTACTTAAAAGGACACTTTTAATTTTAAAATTAATTTGCTAAATATATTTAATATATTTGAGAAAGCAATATGGTACCAACATTTATTTTCGTTTCTCCAATGACATCAGTTTAATAAAAGGAGTCATAAATATTTATGTACTTGTTAAACAAATATACTTAGAGTGAGATATTTTTAAAATGGAATAAAGTTTTTGATGTTTTTCTTAAAGCAATTGCAACATAGACTCTATTCTTTTTTTTGTTTCACACTCTTGGCTAAGTGGTTAAGAACAGTTTCCTGGCATTTGATTTCTACAGGCATTTGCCAAGCTGCAAAAGGTAACTAACTCATGTTGAATTGGTCGATTTTGCCCTGGGTGTATCAGGTAATTTTCTCTATGTCACTGATCGAATATTTGTAATAGACCTAATCTTGGAGTGAGCAAGGGCAGTAAAATATCATTTCAAAATGGTATTTCACCTTAGTGAATAACTGGATGATAAAAATTCTCTGAAGTTTAATGCTATCTCACATAAAAAACAACAGCCTGTTAAGACTACTAGATGGAAAAGATCAAGAGAGTTTTTCTGTACAGAAACTATTTCATTAGGATTTGTTTTAGTATTATTTAACTACTGACCAGTTTATTTTGCTGTTTGTCTTCCTTACAAATATGAAAATTATCTTTACATTATCTTCACGACACAAAGGCACCATCAGTTCTTGTTAATTTTTCTCATTAAGTGATTAAACATCAAGCTGAATGAAATATGACCTACTTTGATTCCTGGAAATATCATGATCTGTGTTTCCGTTGGGGAGGAAAAAAATATTTCAACTTTCAAATCTTAACAAAATTGATCCATTTCCAATGAAATAGTCCTTATTTGACATATAGGAACACATCTGTTTCCTTTGTTGTTCTAGAGGATAAATCCGGAGCAATATAATCAAGTATGTTTCCTGTGATCAAAATGACATCTTTTGTAAATGCTGTCCTATAGTGTTAGAATATTTGGTTAAACATTCATGATGCAACTGTGAAATTAATCTTATCTTATTGACACCCTTTTCTTGTTCCTGTTCTTCTACTTGTTGTTTTGGTTCTTTCTTTGTCCTCCTCCTTCTTTCCATTTTTCTTCTCCTTCTCCTTTTTCTTCATCTCCTTCTTCTCCTTCTCCTTCTTCTTCTTCTTTTCAAAACGTTCAGGCATACGTGTATTTTCTTTTTACTGTGGTTCATACTCTGAATCTAAAGCTAATGTTTTGTCAAATAATGTTTTCAGGTAATTTATGGGTAGACCTATGGTACATTGTTTAGTTTAATTACTTTTCTACTCTGTCCCAATGATCTTTCCTATTTCTAAACCAGTAGTAAATAATTAGATCATGATGACTTTATAATAGTCTTTGAGTTTTGAGAACAGATTATCTTTGTTTAGTGAATGTCCAATTGAAAATAAGCAGCAAAATTGTAGTGGACCCAGTGTTATAATACTTCCTCCAGATGTATTAGACATCATGTAAAGAGAATTAAATAAATCACATGGTGGAATAATGAAGGGTTGGCTTTAGTAATCATAGCAAATAAAAGGACAAAGTTTCAAGTGATTGGAAATTAGAGGGCAATGAATAACTGAACTAGTTAATTGTTTTGTCAAGATTAGGAAGGGGGGAAAGTATCTTGAGAGGATCATTTATAGAGTTCCTGAGAAAGCACAAAATGGTGGATGGACAGAAAATCACAATAAAGTCATAGGATTGATTTAGTGACAAGATAAGGCATAGAAATTGCAATGATAGTAAATTACGATGAAATTAGGGAATTTTAGGAGTCCAGATCAGAGAAGTATAATACTTACAGGTGATGGAAAAATCAGTAGTGTGAAGATTCCTATGTTTTCCAGAGGTGGAATGGAAGAATAGTTAATGAAATTTGAAGAAAATGAGGAATTGAGAGGGTAGGACATTTGAGTAAATGTAAACTTGTGTAAGGAATGGAGTAGGGATGGTAAGAAAAATTGAGTGATATATCAAACTCCTTGTGAGAAGGATGAGAGAATAGCAGGAGACACAGTAGATAACTTCCACCTAGATCTGATTTGAGTAATAATGCTGGACACAGGGGATCTTAAAGAAGGCAAGCTTGCTGAGTGATTGCAGTAGAGTGAAGACTTCGAAGTTACAATGTGGAACAAATAGTAATTCTGCAGTATCCCCCTCCAGAATGAGTATTCAGAGAGAGAAGGGACAAAGAGCACCAGAAATTATGGCCTGGAATTCAATGTCATTACTGAAAAGTCAACTGCCACATCACTTGAATGATTTAGGAAGTGGTCAAATACATTCCTTTTCTTAAGCCCTAAGACAACTTGACCTTTCCATTTGACTCTCCACCATGCTCTCCATATGCCTATGGATTGCAATTTCACATAGTTCCTGAAGCCTTTTGAATATTCGGCCTTTCCATCTGTTCTATAGCTATATATTATGTGTTCCTACTTATAAACTGTAAACTCTTTGACAGCAAAGATAGATTCACTTATTTGTACCCCTAGTTCTTGGAATATAGTAGGTTCTTAATATACGTATTTTATTTATTCAGTGTGAGATGACGGTAAGGGAAAGTGAGGTGGTATTCAATAAAATGAATTTCCTTAATATTAGAACAAGAATTCTAGGGAGCATGATAAAATGGAAGGTCTTAATAGGAGTGAAGCAAGAAAGAGGTAATGTTGAGGTGGTAAGGACAAGAAATAGAGAGTGATGAAAGTTTAATCTTAGACAACCATAGTTTTAATATTACTAGAATGAAGAGAGTAAGACAAGGTAAGAGTTTGGTAAGCATAGGGGATGGATAGATTTGAAGAAATGGGAACACTTAAGCTGAAGATAGCAAATAATTAAATTACTCCCAAAGTTCCACTACGACAGGATAGATCTTTAGTAATTATTGAAAAATAAGGTTAATCTTATGTTTTCTGCACCTAATGGTAAACTTGCAAAAACAGGATCATATGCAAAATCATGGAGAACTCATAGAAAAGTCCGGAAAGGTAAAAATATTAAATGTGTCTTTTGATCTTTATAAGTGAGTGAGAAATGAATAAAATGTGGACAAAGATGTCATCAAGATTGAATTATATTATCAATAAATCAAAATATATCATAAATATATATATATATGTATAGCTAAATATTAGGGTATTAATGATGAAAATGTGCATTGAAAACAAGAAAACGATAAATAAACCCTTAAAAGAATGCACGTGCAAGAATATTACATAATAATTACAAGGAAAAACTTCAAATTACTCTCAAAAGATGAAAGTATAAAAATTATAATTTCTAAACAAGGGAAAAAGCACATTCTGAAGACTGAAGAAAAATGTTTTTGGAAACCAAAGTTTAGCTTTTAAATGAAATATTTTGGCTTTTAATAAATAATGAAATAATGAAATAAACGGCTTTTAAATGAATAATAAAATTAGCTACTTTGATTTATTTTTAATGGAAGGCAATTATATTAATATAATAAAAATAACAAAAGAGAATTCATGATCGAAGGAAAAGAGAACATAGAAAATCACTAGTGACTAATATATGTAGTTATAATCAAACGAAACTTAGAAATGAAAGGAATAGACAATCAATCAAGCAAACAATAACGATTTATTAAGGATTCACTATGTGTCAACATTTAGAGAAATATAAAATTTTTCAATCAGAAATACTAAAATAACAATTTAAACGATAAGACAAATGATGACACAAAACACGGATTATATAGATTATCTTAATTACAATTAAATTTCACAAATACAAAAAAATGAAACTAAAATAGGAAGACTTGGATCATAGGGTAAGAAAAATATATTGTTTTAATATCCCTTAAGGGCTGACATAGAAAGTTCTAGGGAGGCAGAGCCAAGATGGTGGAGTAGAAAGACTCACATATGCTAGCTGCGAAACCACAGCCCATGGATTTCCTCTGAAAAGAACTCCCAAGAAATTCTGGAACAGTGGAAGCCGCACAGCAACACTGAAGGAGATTTCCTTTCCGGAAGAGCCATGAAAAACCAATTCCAAAGGTCCATCATGCACCAGACAGGAGCAGAGCCCTGCCCTGCCCTGGATGTGCAACTCTGAGAGGAGCAAGCAGATCCGAGCAGACTTCAGAGACAGAATCTCCAGCAGCTGTGAAGGCCCCTCCACCCACAGATGCACAGGTCAGTGACGGAGACGTCTAGACTGGCTGAGAGGGAAGCAGGGTGTCTCCATAATTCAGGCCCCCTAGGGAGGCAGCAGCAGAGGCAGTGGTGGCCAGAAGCTCCCAGAGCAGGCAGGAGCTCTGCAGCAGCTCAATTACAGAAGGTCTCTGCATAAACCCCCTGAGGGAACTGAGCCTGGGAGGCAGCCCTGCCCCCACCTGAGAACCTGATTTAATCTTAACCCTGAATAGCAGCCCAGGCCCACATTGAAAGCCCTGAGGATGGGGAGCAGCATTTGAATCTCAGACACCAAACAATAGCTGGGTGGATCTGGGCAGGGGTGGAGAGGAATCTCAGAAGTCAAGTAACTGGCTGGGAAAATACCCAGAAAAGGGAAAAGAAAATAAGACCATTGAAGGTTATTTTCTTGGTGAACAAATGATTCCAACCTTCCTCTCTGATGAGGAAGAAAACTGCTTACCATCAGGTAAAGACATAAGAGTCAAGGACTCTGTATGCCAAACATATGAAATAGATATCCAATGGGCTCAGGCCTTGGAAGAGCTCAAAAAGGATTTTGAAAATCAAGTCAGACAGGTGGAGGAAAAACTGGGAAGAGAAATGAGAGAGATGCAAGAAAAGCATGAAAAACGGGTCAATACATT
>JAQQSK010006001.1:0-14645 GCA_028658325.1 Potorous gilbertii
CAGGAGAACTGGATACACAGTTACAGGAATATTGTAAGGAAGATCAGCTGTGAAAGCCTTAGTTAGTCTGATCAAGACTATAATGCAAGACAAATCCATGGCCTGGGACCAATTCATCTTTGCCTTTAAGCCATGGGATATGGGAGTTGGACTTTGCAGTCTTTTTCTGAGTGACAAGGCAGTTTTGATCTGCCTTGTCACCGTAGCAGTTTGAAAGAGTCAGAGTTTTTTCTGTTGTTTGCTCTTTTTGCATATTTCTTGTACTTGTACCTCTTTGTTAAAGTAGGGCTTTGATGCCAGGGTATAAGGGACACTGATGCAGGATTCCGAGGTTTTGAGCAGCACTTTTCAGAGAAAAGTCTGGGGATGTGGAAATTTTCAGTTCTTTCAAGGGGGTGGGACTGTAAAGGGAAGTGTCTACTGCTCTCATGGACTGTGCTCTGTTCGGTAAGGGACCCCAAGCACTCTTTTCTTCCCTTGAACTGTGAGGAGTGTCTTCCCTTGACGGCTGTTGCAATCTCTTCTATGCCAGTGTTCCTGGTCACCCTGGGATGGACACCCATGACTGCAATCTGGCTCTGAGCATGAACAAAGCAACAGAGTCCTGCCGGAGAGGTAGTAAACGGACTCCTGGAATGTCTTTCCAGGCCCTTCCCACTGTGGGCTGCCAGCTTTGGCAGCAGCTGCTGCTGCTGTTGAGTCAGTGGCTCCCAAGGCTGCTCCTGGCTCTCTTGGCTCAAGGTTGTGCTGGTGCAGACTGAACTGGAATGTGCACCTCTCTCATCCGTCTCTCATAGACCTTTTCTCTGGTCCTTCTACGTTTTCGGGGACGTAAAATTGTTCTATGCTCCTTCTTTCTGTGGGTTCAGCTACTCCAGTAACTTTTAGAGTCATTAAAGGTATTTGGAGGATTGTGGGGGAAAACTCAGGAAAGTCCATGCCTTTATTCTGCCATCTTGGCTTTGCCTTCTATTTACACTTCTTTTCTGCGTTAGTTTGTGAGGTACTGATGCCCTAATGCGTGGTCACTTTTCGTCAGGATGCCACATAGAACTGAGAGAAGTGTGCACTCTGTCCTATTTCCATTCCCTATTCTCTAGCAGTCTCTTTCACCCGACTATTTCAAAATTCTTTTGATCTTTCTAATTTTTTTTTTAATTTGTGCTATGGTGAGATCTATCTACTTCTGAGAACTGGGATAGTTTTATTGTAGGATTGCACTTGTAGTTCATTTAAAGGAAGTCATTTTAATTTACGAATTCAGATTCTATCCTGTTTTGTACATAAATATTTAGACTTCATTTTACTTGATACTCTACGTTGCATTTCAGTAAAAGGTAGCTCGCTTGATCATCTCTTTTAATGCCACCCATTTCTGTCTTTTCTTTTGTCTGAGATATTCGTTCCTCCTCCAGCCTCTCACCTTCATTCAGTGTGTGTCTCTCTGCTTCAAGTGTTTCTTTAGTAGAGAAAATAAACAAGCCCAAACTCCCAAAATCACACTGTAGAATTCTGGTTTTTCATAGACTCTGCAAAGAGCATGACTTTAATGGGTGAGTTCATGCCATGCAGATTCACTTAGGGTGACTCAATGTGTGTCTCTCTCCTCCCTAATTTCTCCTAACCAAGATGTTAACCAATCTACCCTTAGGAAGAACGATGGAGGGGGAGGGGAGGTAGCTCCGGCACCCCTAAAGTATCCCCAGAACATCTTTAACAAATGTTACCCCAGGACAAGAGGAAGACTCCGGTGCTGATCTTTCTCGTTTAAAAGATTCCAGAGATTTAGTGAACTTGGAAACAGCACCAGCTCGGGACCCGGGAAAGCCCACGGCCCCCTAGATCTGGCCTCTCTACCTGTCGAGGTCTTCCAGAGGCAAGGTGTCCTGGAATGGAGGAAGGAAGGAAACTAGCCTTTATTGAGCTGCTTCTGTGTGCACCAAGTTCTCCTCAGATCTCTTTGGAAGCGGACAATGTGGCTGGACCATCCTGGGGATGGTGCAGCCAAAAAAGGATCAGCCTCACTGTGTAAAGGAACAGACACAGGCAGGGCTCAGAGTACTGAGTCCAGTCGTTGGCCACTATTCCCCTCGTGCCCAGCGACAGGACAGCCCCAAGAGCTTCACAATCTTCAGCGGATCATGACAGCCTGGCTGCAAGCATTTTTGCAACCCTGGCCCTTTGCTTTCGGAGGCCCCGCCCCCTACTTCTCTCCCTCTGGAGCTCTGAGGGGTAGATGCCCAAGGAGGCGCAGCCACTCTCAAGGGAGGGTCCGTCATGCCCAGAGCGGGGGTCTCAGCTTCTGCGGGGCAGGCCATGGGTTTAGAGAGCAATCCTTTTCTTGCCATGAAGTCCCTCAGGCTCTGAGCTGGCAGGAGACCTTGGGGAGCGTCCTTGGTTCCCTCTCCTTCTTGGCAGCGCCAAGGACTCCTCGGGGAACGTCTTGACTCCTCTCTCCGTCTGGGGAGGGATGAGGACCCCTGACTCCCTGAGTTCTCCTTTTATAACGCGCTAACACTTGGCGTTCAGGTCTTGGTGGCTCGGGGACGTCCAGGGCTAAGGTCCCCTTAGCCGCAGGGCTCACTCATACACCTTGGGCTACCCATCTTTCCCCTTATCAGTGAGTACCAAGTTCCTTCCCCTCTTCTCTACACACCCCTACTCCTATCCCTCGGATGTATGCATACACGAAGCCACTGCGGCACACACACCTCCACCACGTGGCATGCCCGTTGCCCATGGGTAGGTTCGTACCAACTACCAGAGGTGCCAAGCTTGGTGTATACTCAAGGGAATCAACTATGCAAAGGACACAGGCACCATTCAGGTCAATAATGGGGAGGGGGCGCCCCCACCACTATTCAGTCGCCTTCCCATCTCCACCGAGACCGCCCCTTCCCTGCCAAGGGAGTGTCCACGTTCGAAGAGCCAGCGACTACCCTACTGATGCCGAGCGAGGGAGGGATGGCCATGAGAATTGTAACAGGGACCCGCACACAGCAGGTACTTCATAAATGCCTAAGGAATGACCATCTGACAGATGTCAGCTGAATGAAACTGCCTTATTTCCTGACCACTGTGTGCCTGGAATTGGGACACATGAAGGGAAGCAGAGACCATGAGCAGGGAGAAATGCCAGGAAACCCAACCTGGCAACATCAGTAGCACCACCACCACCAGCAGGAGCAGCAGCACCACCACCACCACCACCAGCACCACCACAAGAAGAAGCAGCAGCCATCCAAGTTCCAGAGAATGTAGGCAGGTTTACAGGTCAAGCCAGTCCCCTTGGTGGACAGGCCTTTGGAGTCAGATTCTGCGGGAGCGTTTCCCCGCACAACACCCGCAATGCACAGGCAGGAGCAAGCACAGGGGGGACCAGGAAAAAATTGTGGCTGACTCTTGTTGGGAGGGAAGAATCTTTCCGAGTTGGAGAAATAATACCCCAACTAGACTGGGCTCCTAGAGATGGAGATTTGTGGCTGACGGCACCCTATGCGCTGACTTTCACTCGGCACTACCCCTCCTAGAGTAGGGACTGGAGGTTTTCTGAATGGGAATCTAAGGCGCCAGTAACCTCCCAAGATAGCAATCCTGTCCTCCATCTCCCCCATCCAACTCCACGCCCTTTGAAAGACCAAAGTTTTCCAGGGCACAGGATGGAACCCTTCCATTTCAACATGCATTCTCATTAATACTTTCAGACTTTTCCCACCATCCTTTCCAGATGACCTGTGGATTGTGTGCCAAACCCTCGGGATGAGTCCAGATTCCGTCCCTGCGCGAGTGGATCTGGAAGTCTAGGCAGAGAAGGAGAGGGCCTGCGGTGATCTCTAGAACTGGTCGTGTCATGCAGTGGGTGGAGTTTATGGCGACCTGGCCTTGAATCCCACCACTGCCAGAGTGTCCTGGAGCAAATCCCTTCCAAATCCCTCACCTCAGAAAGAATTGGAATGGGGAACAGGTATGGAACTAAGCCTTTATTAAGCAATTATCTCCTTTCCACCAGGCAAGTGCGAAGTGGTGGGGAAATACAAAGAAAGACCAAAGGCAGGCCCTACACTGGATAAGGTCTGGTCCAATGGGAAGCAAACTAGCTGCAGGCAGCAGAAATGACAGATAATGGAGAGCAGGTGAGCAAGAGATCTTTAGAGTTTTCCAGACAGGAGCAAGTGCCCTGCCTTGAGGAGCAGAGGAACTTGTTCTTTGCATGTGTCCCAGCCCACCCTGTTCACACACCCCCACTGATCTGGCAGGTGGGGGCCCAATCTGGGAAGGATTGGGTTCTGGGGTAACCACGCATTGCAGTGTGTCAAAACACTTGGCAGGTGTACAGAAAACTGAGCAGGAGAGTTGAAATTGTATATGTGCATCTGCAAGAGGAAAGCTCCTGTTTCTTTGTGGGCAGAGGGGCCCATATGGCCGGGAGCATGGGATTAGGTGAGCTAGAGGACCTTCACCTTCCCTGCACCCCCAGCTACATAGGACTCCAGTGAGGAAGATGGGCTGGGTGGGGTGGGCTCCATATTGGTTGCCTATCCTACCCTTTCTGTGGCCCAGGATGTAGGAGGCTAGTCCTCAAACTACCCACTGCCCACCGTGGGTAGGGGGTCTTCCCTCCACTCATTGCCGAGGGAACTGTACCAGGCCAAAGTTTTCTAGACTTTCTTCCTCATGCAAAAATGGGCCAGGTATTTTTTCTCACTCTTCCATGAGGGTAGAGTTACAGTCACATGAACCCTGCTGGCAGAGCCTACTAAATACTTCCTCTCTCTTGCTGCCCTGGGGTGCCCAGTTGGTCTGGCTTCATTCACTCTGGCTCTCCCTCAGGCCAACCCTGAGGCTGAAGCACTTGTTCCAGGTGAGGCCCTGCCTAAGTCAGCTTTGGGCTCCTTTCTTCCATGGTTCAGCAGCCATCACAAGCGTGGACCTCCAGCTGTTTCTGAGGGTCAGGGTCCTGGGCTGTCTCCTTTGGATCACAAGGGGAGATCAATGGTGGTCAAGGGGGTGCTGGTGGATACTTTACATGCCTGGTCTATGGTGCCAAATATCTCTCCCAAAGGTTTCCACGCGATGCCACAGGGCAGTGGGACTAATTGAGTGTCCCTATTCAGGAGCAAAGGATTGCAGGAGATCAGAGAGGGAGGGGAGACCTCTGTGGAAGAGGTGAAATGAATGAGATTTCCAGAGCTGCCAGTCAAGTCACCAGCTTGAGAGCCAGGAATCTTGGCCCACTGAGCAATCTTCTTCTGCTCTGTTGCTCTCAAGTTCCTGTTCTGTCCAAAGTAGGAGAGGAGTAGGGGCATAGATGGGGGGAGGGATGGCTGGTGGACTCTGAGGCCAGTTCTGTTTCTCAATCTGGGGTTGGCATGTATAAATAAGAAAAGAAGCCCTCGGTGGGTTCTGCAGAGGGATGACTGTTGCACGAGGTCTGAGCCAGAGGGGCTAATTGGAGGGCAGGTATTCCTGGAACGTGTGGGGGGGAGTGCTAACAGGGAGAGTGTAGGCACAGGGTGGGGGCCAGCCACTGTAGAGAGACACAGAGGAAGTCTTACTGACTTTTAGGGCAGAACAGCCCGACTAGAATCCAGCTGTACTAATGAAAGTGCTGTTTGGGCACATCTCCTTCAGGCTTCCCGAATCCCCATCCAAAGAGGTACAACTTGTGGCCTTTGAGCCTGAGCCAGGAGGAGTCTGGGAACAGAGAGGCTCTGCCCTCTCCTTCCCTGGGTCAGTCACAGCCCTGCCAAAAGCCGCAGTTCAGGGGATGGAAAATCAGACTCTTCTCATGAGGAGCTAGAAGACCCGAACAGAGCAGTGTGTGTTCAACAGGGACGTCCTTCTGAAATTTTTTAAGTACATTTGTGGAGATGGACATGTCACTGTCCTACAGCAGAGGTGGGCGGGGCAGCACTGAGGCCCCAGAGCCATGTGGGGGCTAGGTCTCTAAGCATGTCACAATACAGAACCCTAGAGAGTTCTGGGGTTGCCATTACAGAGGGCTCCTACATCAGATCACCCATTCTGGCTGGTAGGCTGGTCTGAATCATGGCTATCAGCCCTTGGATAGGGGAGCGAATGAACTCCCAGGAGGAGAAACCTGTTTCTTTGGATGTGGACTCTATAAGGAGAGCCTTTCAACCACCCCTTGGGGACAATAGTAGAGGATGGTACGCTGGCAGACCTGGACGTCAGCTACCACCTGGGGACCATCCCAGAATGCCTCAGGGACAGACAGAGGGCATCCAGTTTCCTTGTGGAAGACAAAGGAGGGAGAGGATGAATCTACTCTCTGTCAGCTTTCTCAGGGTGGGTCAGATCCGCTCTAACCTGCTGGTCACAACATTGGGTGGAGGACGGGACGAGAGAGCACCAGCCTTTCTACCCTTTAGGGTCAATGCCAACCATCCACGCGCTTATCCCGAACATATTACAGCAGCCATGGTTGGTGCTGGTGATGGGAGAAATGGGATGGCGGTGCCAAGGATTTGGTTCCAAGCACTCCCTGACACTCATCAGAAACGTGGATCCAGGGCCCATCCTCGAAGACAGCGGCCCCTCCCTGAAAGCACTCTGGTATGGTTGGCAGTGGCACTGGAGGGCATAACTGCAGGAGCGATCCATCCTCCGTCCCACATTGCCCCTGTGGGCACCCAGAGATCAAGCACCAGTAACAGCCAAGAACGAACTCTCACACTACCCTTGCACCTCCGTTCTCCACATCACCCAGTGGACATGGGACAGAACACAAGAAGAGATGAGGAAAGTGGTTCATCTCAGATGCCAGAAGGGGTCGTTTAATCCCGGCCATGGAAGCCCTGGAGTTCCTCCGCATCCTCCTGCTCTGCCCCTCCCCGTTGTGTGCATCTCTACCCTCCCTCCCTCTTGGCCTTCCTTTTGGACCCATCTCTGGCCCCTTGGCCATCACCCACCCCAGCAGCTCCTCCTAAAATGCCACAATAACCCTGGGGTCCATGGGACCCACTCTAACCTCTCCCCCAAAAACTACTCATTTACAATATATGATGTGAAATGTTATTGGGCTGTTGCCTACATTGCTTACTATAAAAGTAAAAAACCTCCAAAACAGAAAAATAAAGAACTTCTATGGTGATTTTTGAGTCCTTTGGTCTTCTTCTATGGTCTCCTCAATGGCCTGCACAACCCCTTCTCCCCCTGCCACCCTTCTTTCCTTCCAACATACTCCAAGTCTCTGGGCCCTGGGCCCCTGAGAGCCACCCCCACCAGTCTGCACGGAAAGGAACCTCATGGGTACACAGCTTAGAGCTTTTGCTGCTCTGGGGCCCTGGTCTAGACTCCCTGCTTGCAGATTCCTCCTTCACGGAGCCCTCCTTTCTTTCTGGCTCCCGCCATGGCCCAGATGGGCAGGGGGACGGGAACAGAGGGGAGAGTGCCTGCCTATCCAGGGGCAAAGGAAATACCGAGTGACCAAGTTCTGACCTGGGGAGCCTGGGGTGGCCACCACTTGACCCAGGTTCAGGTGCATGCCCAGAGTCAGGCATAGAGTCTGTCTTAGCTGAGTGTAAAGGGGAGGGATACTCCCATGAGTGGAGGTCTAGATCTGGGTAGCCCAGCAGCAAGGGAAGCGTTTCCTGGAGAAACTTCTCAGGGCAGGTTGGGCAACTATCCTCCCTGCCTCCAGTCTGGCCCAGAGCCTCAGAGGGCCTCCCAGAGACTGAGAGCTGGGATGGTCCCTACAGGCCACATGAGGAAACAAGGGTCCAGGTAGTCAGAGGCCTAGGAAGGACTGGGAGACAGAGCCTCTGCATTCCAGGCCAGTGTGCTCTCCACAGTTGCAGAGGTGATGGCTGTTTAGGCAGAGAGACGAGGCAGAGGAATCTCGATCTGAGGGAGAGAAACAGTAGGGCACCCATGCCAAGAAGGGTACAGGTCTGGAAAACAGCCCTTAAGCCAGGAGGCTCTGCCCCGAGGTGTCCCAACCCACCCCCTTTTTGGAATAAATCATGAGCATCCTCACCCTGGGCATGAGCCATCCCTGCCAGCAGGGCAGGGAGGCACCGAGTCTGGGGAAGGGGAATGAGGTGCCATTGCTTTCTCTTCTCTGGATCCTATCATGCCCTGAGTTGTGTTGGGCAGGCTGCTCAGACTTGATGGACTATCCTCAGGGTAAAACCATTTTCATGGAAGTGTCCTTGGATCTGTATCACATGCCATATTGCATCCCCTGGGGATAGCTAAGCGTGTCTGCTCTACAATGCTTAACATTCAGTTCCCCTACCTTGTAGCTGACCCAAGGGATAAAGACTCTGTTAACTAACTACTGACCCACTTCCCAGGTGGCCTGAGATAACCAAGATTGGTACATGGTCAGGAAAGTCATTTTCTTCAGGACTGGGATGGAGAAGTGTCCTGGCTTGAGCTACTCTCAAGACCTTCAGTCTCCAGTAAGCACCCTGATGACTAAAAGTGTTCAAACTGTGTTGGAGATGCCATAGAACCAAGGGACCTGGCTGTGAGCCCCTCTAGATGGAGGTCAACCCATCCTCCCACAGATAGACTTGAGGCCTAGATCAGAAGTCTTCCCAGCTTAATAGGAACTGTCAGCTCTGGGAAGACTCTGACATTGCTGTGGGTGACCCCGGGCCACCCCCTGCACCAATTTGTGGCACCACAGGGGATTTTAGGAGAGACTGTCTAAATGAAGCCATCCCTTGACCTTGCAATTCAGTGTCATGGCATGTCCATCACATTCTAATTTCATTGGAAAGAAAGGGCAATCAAGTCTGTCTGTGTAGATGTTTTCTGGAGCAGTGATTGTGATTCTGAAAACTGCAAATACAGTCCTCCAGCAGGTGAGGACCTGAGAGGGACATGTCAGGTACCACAGTCCTAGAAGGAAACGAGAAAGAGAACTGGAGGGACTGTCAGGAAGTCTGAAGAGACAGAAAATGCAGAAGAGGAGAGGCCTGAAGCAAAGGCAGGTGAGGGTGCTCAGTTGTCCCCATGGGGAGGAAGGGAGAGCATAAGTCGGGGGCCTGGGGCTGGAGTGGGAGGTCATTGCCAACACACAAGGAGGATAGGGGTATCCACAGAAGATGGGGACAGAACTGATGAACTCTGGAGGGATATGCCAGGATCTTTTCCAGAAAGCACAAAGGGTGGTCAGTAAAGAGTCATGGGCCTGTGTGGCTTGGTTTCAGGTGGGCCCACAGTGTGCCTTCCCACACTGATTGGGCTGATGCCAAAGGGCTTTGCTCCTGGCCCCTGCCAAGAGCCAGCTTGGGTGGCCTTGTTGGGGGACTGAGCTAAAAGTGCTAATGGGAGTGAGGAGTTCATTGGATGAGGGCACCTCTGTGACCTAGAGGCCAAGCAGGCTGAAATTGAAGTCCTCTGGGGTGATAGAGATGGAGGGGGCAAATGATCAGCCCAGGGTCCCTGAAGTACTTCCAGAGCCCTGCCCAGGGCAAGCAAAGGCAGCAGACCCAGCCCTGAGCCTGGTAGGTCCATGGGCTAGGGTGACTCACCTCTCAGGCAGAGTTTTCCTTTAGGTATGGGAGGGTTCTTAACCCAGGACCAGCTGGGGAGATTTCTACAGGTCTGGGAACTGGGAGGTGGGCAGTGTGTGTCATGACCTGGGGATTGCTCTCACAGTGGTGGTTTTCTTTGGATTTCTCTGAGTTTAGTTTGAGGCAACAAGAAAGAGGATTCTTACATGGGGAGGTTGGGTGGTAGCTGGGTGTCATGAAGCAGCCTGGCTGCCAGAGGGGCCCATGTCGCAGAGCAGAGCCAGAACCTGCTCTTCCCTCCCCAAGCAAAATGCCCCCTTACCCTTTAGAGCTGCCTGGCTGAGGGCTAAATTTTCTCAAGCTCTTGGGCACCCCCTGGGGCACTATTCTTGACTTTTTCAAGGGTGCTATGGAGTACAGTTGCCAACGGGGGAAGGAGGCATTTGGTTGTTCCCTGAGTCAATCTGCCCCACCATTTGCCACCCTCTCCCTCCTTTCTGGAAGGGTTAATTGTCTCCAGGGAAGCCCCTATACGGGATTCCAGGTTTCTATGTTTCCTCCCTGCCCAGGTCAGAGTTGGTTCAATTTTCTGCCTTAAGGTACATTCATTGTGTCTCCACCTAAAATTTGTGCACATTATGGGTGTTACTTATGCTAGAGGAGGTCCAGGGAACTGTCTTGAGACCTGATTTGGTGTGACAGAGGTGTAGACATGCTGGGCACAGAAGAGGCACCCACAGACCTGGGTACTGCTCTGGCTGGGGGCAGTGGTGCAGTGGTTGGTGGGAAAGGTGAATTTCTACAAGTCTGTAGACCCTGGGCCAGGCCTCCCTGCCTTGGTCACCTCCCTTGGAGGATCCATGACCCTAAGGGCCCCTGTTTCACTCCCCACTTTGTCACCAACCATGTCACAACAGGTTGTGTCATGGCAACATTCTGTTTCCTCCCTCCTCAGAGGAAGGCATCTGTGTCTGGGGAGGGTGCTGCTGGACAGGCCTGAAAGGGGTCGTAGATGGACAGGGAATGACAAAAGTCAGTCTCAGCTGAAACCAGCCCCCAGGAACCATGCTGAGACATGGGTACATGCCTATGCCTGACTATAAAGTGAGTGGCATTGGCTCCTCCTGGCTAGTGGGTAGCCTGACTTGCCATGGCCTGACTTCTCTGTCTCTGGACCCACAAGGCAGGGGTGGGGATGACTCAGACAAAGCCACAGCCTGCGGACAATGGATAGATGATTTCTTTGGGTCTATCTGTCTGCCTCTCTCAGTGATCTGGCACTGTTGTAGTCATGACATGCCCCACCAATCTCTATAGGTGTCCAGGGGTCTCAGAATGTTCCGGACTACATACCACACAGCCCCTGAGCTGGACCAGGCTATGGGGGGCTTTCAGGTTTAGATCTTTGAGGTCTCTCAAAAAGTGGGTTATGACTCCTGTCATGGGGCAGGGACAGAGAAACAAGGCAGGAGAGGAGAGCCAGCTGAGTGGGTGGGCTCCAAGAAACAAGGCCTACTCCCTTGCCTTCTCCACTTGCTTATGGCTCCCACCCCCTCTCTCCATCCCAAAAACAGAACAATGCCCCAGCTGTGCTCTTGGCCTTCTTGTATTATGCCTAGGACACAGAAGACCCTCCAGGCACCTGTGTCTGTCTGTGTCCATCCGTGCCTTGGCATTCAGAACCAATTCCCCAGTATAGGCAGGCCAGGGGGTGTTGTGGAGTGGCTTGGCTTGGGGCAGGGCAGGGAGAGAAAGGCTGATGCTTCTGAAGTTGCCCTATGGAGAGGGATTAGCCTGTTTGTGTGTGGCTACCCCAGAGGGCAGGACCAGGACAACTGGGTGGAAGTTAGAGATGGGAGCACGAGACAAAATAAGAGCTATCTAACCATGGAGGGAACTTCCTGGGGAGCGTGCTTCATGGGGAGATCTCTCTGTCATCCGGGGGATTAAAGAGGGGATCCTCCTGGTCAGCCCCACCAGGCCCTACATTCTCAAAACAAAAGTCACAGAACAGAGGAAGTACACTGTGGTCCCTTGGACGTATTCCTGGAATGAGAGGGACGCAGTCGAGGGGGCAGAATCTGCCCTCCTTAAAATTACAAGCCAGTGGAACAAGGCTCAAAAATGGTTACACTGTTCTCTGTCTCAGCTTTCTTCTCTGTCAATTGGGGGCCTAGAAAACACAGAGACAGAACAGAGAGCCTCTGGAGTCTAAGCCCTTTGTTTTAATGAGGAAAAACAGGCTCAGATAGGCCAGGGGACTAGGTGCCACCTGTCAGGTTGTGGTGAGTCACATAAGAAGCAATGTGGCCCTTTGTCCCCTCCACCAAGTTCAGGTCTGGGGAGGTGAAGTCACAGGAAAAGGATGGGAGGCTCCAAAGGATGGAAGGTAGACTAGGGACACCAGGGAGGAAGACCTCCTCCAGTCTCAGCCCCCAGGATACTTTGGGCTTCTCATCCCCACATCCCATTGCGCAGGCTGTCTGCTTCAGGGACAACCAAATTGGGACCCCTGAGAACCCAGGGAAAGCACTGGTTGGACATGACTTTTAGGTCTCCTGTAGAGTGGTCCCTGCTGTTTGTTTGATAGATGGACTCCAGCATAGATTTTACTTCAGCTACCAGATGCATCAACTGCAGAAGACCTTTAGAACAAACAGTGGCTCTGAGAAGGTCTCTTCCTCCTCCTCCTCAACAGGTACCCTCACTACACAGCAGGGCTTGGGGGCTCCCTCTCCCCAGAAGCATGGCTTGAGAGAGTGTCACTCTGAGGCCTGTTGGGAAAGACAGCCACACATGCCCAACCCCTTATTTCCCATTGCTCTTTCCCCATCTATAGCTACACTCACATAGATACATACACGTCCACTCCCCTGCTGCTGTCAGAGAGGGCCCCCTGGTCCAGGTCTTGGCCCTCACTCTCATCGAAGGTTCTGGGGTGGCCCCCATGAAATTGACTGTGAAACAGAATGGGTGCTATGCTTATGCCACCTGCCCAGCAGTGGTTCAGAAGCCAGGGGAAAACCCAGGAGAGCACCTAGCCAGAAAAAAAGATAAGGCCTAACAGGCAATCATAGGGGCAAAACCCTCTGTGACACACCCCTTCACTCCTTCAACCATCATCTGCAAGACTCTTTCTTTCTGTGCTGACCATGGGGGAGAGCAGACATTCTGTGCTAAGGTACATGGGTGTACTCAGGGCCTGACAACCTCACTCTCCTTTTGTCCAGGTGAAGGTCATCGAATCAGCATCGAGAAGAACTTATGTCCCCTGGCTCCCCAGGGAGCAGTTCTGGTGGTCCTGGCCTATGAGCATAGGTTTAGAGGGGTCAAGATTTCTGCCTCTAAGGGCAAAACCCTGGCAGTGGAGGATGGAGATAAAAGAAGATGATCCGTGAGTGCCCCTGGTGCTTGGTGGCTTGGGTTGACATTGGTCTGTCCTCAATGAGAGGGAAAGGGCCTGACTACTTGATGAGGGTATTGGTGGTGACGGTGGCTGGAAGTGTCTTGGAAACAGACTGGAATGGAACTAGAGTGCTCGGTTATCCAATTGGCTTTCTTGTATGCACTTAAAAGTATGTGGATGAGAAAGATTCTCTGCCCCCTATTTTGAGAAGGCAAGTCAAGGGAGAGAATGGAGTAAATGGAGGGCAGGGCAGGACAGAGGGAAATGTGGTTAGTCTTTTGCAACCGAACTATTACGGCAGTGTTTTGTGTAACTATATATGGGTGACCTACATTGAATTGTTTGGTTTCTCAATGCAGCTGTATAGGGAGGGAAGAAAGGATAGAAAAAGGAAGTCCAACCTTTAAAAATGAATGCTAAAAATTGTTTTTTTATCATGGCTTTCTGGTAGGGCAATAAGTCTTAGATTTTCTCTCCTGGAGCTATTTTCTAGGTCAGTTGTTTTTCCAATTAGATATTTTACATTTGCTTTTAGAAATTATTTGTCGAACTGTATGCCCACAAATTCAACAATCTAAATGAGATGGATGATGATTTTAAAAAGTACAAACTGCCAACTACCAGAAGAGGAAGTTGAATACTTAAATAACCCCATCTCAGAAAAAGAAATGGAACAAGATAACAATGACCTCCCTAGGAAAACATATCCAGGGATGGATAGATTTACAAGGGAATCCTATCCAACATTTAAAGAACAGTTAATTTCAATATTACATAGAATATTTGAGAAAATTGGAGGAGTTCTCCCAAATTCTTTTTATGATAAAAATGTGCTTTTGATACCTAACCAGGAAGAGCCAAAACAGAGAAAGAAAAGTATAGACCAATTTCTCTAGTGAATATAGGGCAAAAGTTATAAATCAGATTTTGGTAAAAAGAATACAGCAATTTATCATGAGAATAATACCTTATGATGAGGTAGGATTTATACTACGAAAGCAGAGCTAGTTCAATTTTAGGAAAACTATTTTTATTATTGATCCTATCAACAACAAAACTCACAGAAACCATATAATTATCTCAATAGATGCAGAAAAAGCTTTTGATAAAATACAACACCCATTCCTATTGAAAACACTGGAGAGCATAGAAATAAAAGGAACTTTCCATAAAATAATAAGCAACATCTACCGAAAACCTTCAGCAAGCATTATATGCAATTGGGGATAAGCTAGACACATTACCAATAAGATCAGGGGTGAAACAAGGATGTCCACCATCACCACTCTTTTTCAATATGGTACTAGAAATTTTAACTGTATCCATAAAAGAAGAAAAAGAAATTGAAGGGATTAGAATAGGCAATGAAGAAACTAAGTTATCACTCTTTTTTTAAATTTTTTATTTGATTTATTTATAAATGTTCTACAATCACTTCCTTAAAATTAAGATTTTATACCCCCACCCCTTCCCCCCCTACCCCCTTCCCACCCCATGTATCCCCAAGAGATTATAAAAATGGGAAAGGGACCCACATGTACAAAAATATTTATAGCGGCACTCTTTGTGGTAGCCAAGAACTGGAAATCAAGGAGATGCCCATCAATTGGGGAATGGCTTAATAAATTATGGTATCTTAATGTAATGGAGTACTATTGCGCCATAAGAAATGATGAACAAGAAGACTTCAGGGAGGCCTGGAAAGACTTATATGATCTGATGCTGAGCGAAAGGAGCAGAACCAGGAAAAC
>JAQQSK010006002.1:0-14644 GCA_028658325.1 Potorous gilbertii
GGGAGGGCAGTGCGAGGAGGGAGCAATTTGTAGTCAACACTCTTGGGGAAGGACAGGGTCAAAAGAGAGTATAACTTCAATGGGGGGAAGGATAGGATGGAGGGAAATATAGTTAGTCTTACACAACACGACTATTATGGAAGTCATTTGCAAAACTGCACAGATATGGCCTATATTGAATTGCCTGCCCTCCCAAAGGGAATGGGTGGGCAGGGAGGGATGGGGAGAAGCTGGAACTCAAAGTTTTAGGAACATCTGTTGAATATTGTTCTTGCTACCAGGAAATAAGAAATATAGGTAATGGGGAATAGAAAGTTATCTGACCCTACAGGACAAAAGAGAAGATGGGGTAAGGGAAGGGAGGGATGATAGAAGAGAGGGCAGATTGGTGATATGGGTAATTAGAATGTTCATTGTATTGGGGAAGGGGGGGACAAATGGGGAGAAAATTTTGGAACCCCAAATCTTGTGAAAATGAATGTAAGAAGTTAAACAAATAAATTTATAAAAAAAATAAAAAAATAATAAGAAAGGTTCTATGGTCTTTTCTTTTCTGCTTTGCATCTTAGTCATGATAATCACACTTTCCATGGCTTTTAAGGTAGATTTCTGGCTGCTTTACAGAGGGGCTCTGTCCCACAGTTCGTGGACAAATAGAGACTTTGTGTATTGTGGCCTCTAATTCTTTCAATTCGAAGCTAAAATGCTGCACCTTATCTGGTGCTGAGCTGACTGGTGTTGGAAAGCACAGGTCAAGTGAGGTCTTTCTGTGTTTCCTTGCAGTTACCCTGAAGTTAGCTCATTAAGTGTGGGGGAGGGGTGGTCTGGCCACGGGAGATCTCCTCTGCTGAGCTAGAGCTGCTCAGCTCAGTGGTTTGTGGTCTCGACTACATTAATGTCTTCTCAATTCCCCTGGAGTGCTGAGACATGGCTGGAGTCCTCGTGTAGATGGTTCATCCTCCTGGGGCTTACTACCTTCTCTCGGTTTGCTGATGTGGGGCTGGCTGGGACAGCTCTGTTCCTGCACCGGCCCCCTTCAGTCAAAGCAAGAGGGACTCTCCTTAGCGACTTTCCTAGCCTCACAGGCTAAGAGACTGTTTCCGCCTTCTACTGCTCCCACTCTTTCAGGCTATTTCCTGGTGAGATATTCTCTGGGCTCATCAAGGTCAACAAGAGGAGAGAGATAGCAATTCCCACTCACTTCACCATCTTGGCTCCAATCAGGTATTTTATATTGTCTTATTTGTTTTCATTCTTTTGGTTTTGTCTTCAAATTTCTTGCTTTCTAATAGAGTCATTAGCTTACATTTGATCCATTCTAATTTTCAAGAAATTAGTTTCTTTAGAGGGCTTTTGGACCACCTTTTCCACTGGGCTTTCCATTCTGCATTTTACGGCATTCTTCTCCTCAATGGTTTTTTGGACCATTTTTGCCATTTACCTTGGTTGATTTTTAGGGTCTTATTTTCTTCAGCATTTGGGGAGGGGGGTTCCTTTAGCAAGCTGTTGACTCAAATTTCATGATTTTCTTGCATAAACATCATTTCTCTTCACTATTTTCCCTCTTCTCCACTTGCTTGATTTTGAAAATATTTTATGAGCTCTTCCATGCCTGAGTCCAATTCATATATATTTCTTGGAAGGTTTGGTTGTAGTTCCTTTGACTTTGTTGTCTTCTTCTGGTTGTATGTTTTGATCTTCCTTGTCACTAAAGCAAAATTCTGTAGTCTATATTTCCCCTACTGTTTGCTCATTTTCTCAACTAATTACTTCACTATTTATCTCTTTGTTAAGGTAGGATTCTGTTTTCAGAGTGGAGAGTACACATTCTTCAGAGATAGTTCTAGAGACTTGTGCATTTTCCATTCTTCTGAGGTAGAATGATCAATGGAGAAGTGTTTACTCCTCTCCTGGTGTGTACTCTGCTCCATGACTGACCACCGCTCTCTTTTCTGCCTTCTAATTGTGAGGATTCCCTCTTTACTGCAGGCAAGAGCTCCATTATCCCAGCACTCCTCTCTACTTTATGACCACCAATCAAGACTGTGACCCAGATCAGAGCCAACAAGGAGATCCTTACAATCCCCCTCTGATCAATTACTTGACCATTTGTAAGCTGAGAGCTTTGGGAGGAGTCACTGCTACTGTCACCCCTGTTGCCTTTGGTCTGAGTCTGGGTCTGTATCATTCTCCTCTCTCAACCAGGTCCCACAGAACTTTCCTACTGAACTGCTAAGTTGACGTTAGTGTTTGTGGGTTGTGAAGTCTAGAAACCACCGCAGGTTCCAATGATTCATTCCCCTGAATCTTACACCAGGTGTTGCTGGAGCCCTGTCTGTCCTGATGTGGTCCATGCTGAACTGCACTCCCGTCTCAGTCTGGTGCAACAGACCTTTCTTCTCAAACTTCATGATTGTTTTGGGCTTTGTTTCATTCTATCATCTAATGGATTCTGCTGCTCTAGAATTTGTTTAGAGATACTTTCCAAAGTTATTTGGAGAAGTTTGGTGGAGAGCTTGAGGAAGTCCTTGCTTTTACTCCAACATCTGGGCTCCAGGCATCCTCCTATTTTTAAAATGAAAATAGTAGTGTTTGGTGTGACTAACTAACAGAGAATCAAAGTGAGAATCAAAGAAATACATGTGCAAAAAATATTATACACTTATCTACAAGTTCAACTATTTAGCTTATAGTACTAGCTGGGTAAAATATTAAAAATTATTCAACAGCATATGTTAAAAATGATGATATTATCTGACATAACATAGTTATTATGTATTCAGGTGAAAATAAACAAAAATATTGTTAGATAACATATAATTTTCAATTTCAATTTTTTCCACGTCACTTAGAGTGGATTATTGAGATTATAAAATGGCAATTTAGGTATATTTGTAGTGCTGTTTACATGAAAAGACTCAGAAGTTCCAAGTATCTAGTCTGTATAACTTATTGACTATAGCTTGTAAATAGACTAGAGGAATTAATTCTGCATTAGAGTTGCAGAATCAAGTACGTGTCACCTAATCAGACCAACTAAATTTTCCCATACATCTTGCAATGCCAGTAACCATTGTTAATGATAAAAATCTTTATCACTGTTCATTTTGTTGTGCTAACCTTCTAAAAATAAACATACTAAGTTATTTGATTTAACTTTGGCACATTTTACAGTTAGAGTACTGAAATTCTTTTCAATTATTTATATGGTTTGTTATAACAAACACCCTTTTTAAACATTGAATTAAATTGAATTCATGCTACTTGCAAGAGCACACTGCATATGAATTAAGGAAGACACAGGTACTATTTTCAAACCGGGGTTGCTTATGAAAGAGTAATTCATATGTAAGAAATGATGATATTATCTGACATAACATAGTTATTATGTATTCAGGTGAAAATAAACAAAAATATTGTTAGATAACACATAATTTTCAATTTCAATTTTTTGAAATATATATATATATATATTATCGGAATAAATTTATATATGTATATATATATATATATTATCGGAATAAATTTATTCTCTGGAAGGATTTGGTTCCTAAAATTTTTCCCAAAGATGGAAAGGAGTATTGCTAGGTTTTTATATTTTCACTTCAATAACCATGGAGTCAAAATATGTCTAATATATAGAAATGAATTGCATCATGCTTCAAGGTACATTTTAGACTAAGTAGTGCATCACCTGAATCATGTGTACTCTAGTTCTTAAACTGGACACATAAAAGCTCATATAAGTGCTCAAATAAGTATGAGAAAACAAAAACTTTAAATCCTAAATTGCTTTTGGCAGTCATTTTAAATCAAATACCACTTGAAATTCAGTGGGCATTTTTAAATTACTGGAATCCCCTCATTCTTCATTAAAGGAATAGTAAGGATGAATAAAGCATTATTTTGTGGATAAGTATCTCTTTCTTAATCAGTCTCTTATCTTTATTTTTCCACAAAAAAGAGAACGTGGTACTCTCCCCCTTCTCATATTAATGTTTTTCTTTTTTAAATCATTAAATGAGGGGCTTACTGACTGGAAGTGTTTTGTTTAACCAAATGAGTCTCTGAGAAGTCTGTGAGAAGTACCCTGGCTTTAAAAACCCAGAAGCTGGTGCTTACTTCTCTGGTAACTGTGTATGGTCAGGCAGTTGCATCTGTCTGTTGATTTTTGATGCATATCTCGCTTACTGTCAGACAGTTGATTTAGATTGCTTTATATTTTCTCTGAAGTTCAGGGTACTTACTTTTCCCCTGGAGCTAAGTAAATGATACATTGTTCTTGATTAAAGTGCTTGTTGAATTCTCAAAAATCATTGAATTAAATGAAAGTAGGATTTTGAAGTTATTCCAATACATGGAGATGGAATATTTCAAGTTTTAGTTTCTATTTATAAAGAAAAATGTATAATATGATTATAATAGAAAAAAACAAAGGAAGGATAATGGAAACAATGTATAGCACTTTCAGTATAATGAAAAAAATCAGGAAAGTTTCTCAGGCAAATATCCTCAGCATTCAATTATACAATGAGCCAAAGCATTAGAAGGAGAGTTAGACTTAATGAAAAGGTGACATTTCGCTACTGGCTCATTGACAAGGCCAGCTGTGTGAGAATGAGTCTATATGGCTAATTTTCCTGTCAATGGGTTAAAAAAGGATGAGGTGACTGAGCACACTTTTAAGGAAATAGTAAGCCTCAACATACCTTTGACACCCTCCCATTGTGCATTGAGGATATCAGATGAGTTCCGTACCACAAACTCTTCAGTTTAACTCTTCAGAAAAAAAGCAATGTTCTGAGGACTATAATTATAGTTTCCTCCCCTATGTAGTTTTCTTCCCTGAAGAGGAAAATGTAAAAATTTAAACAGAGATCTCTGTACTTAGGAGAAATTTGAACATTGCAGGGAATCATTTTAAACCTTACTGGGATCCAACTGCATCCAAGGTAACCTCTATGAATTTAATCATATTAGACAGTTATTTCTCCTATACCCACGATTCTGTTGAACCAACAGTGTATATTTCAAGATGTGATAAATAGTCTTTAAAGCACTGCAAATAAATGTATAGTGACACTAACATCTCTAAACTTGGAAGATATATATCTATATCTAAATCTATATAGACACATACATATTAAGGTACAAATGAAGGCTTGAATAAATATAGTTTACCCTCACTTTCACATATTTCTATTTGTGGGGGTCAAGTAATTCATCTGTATTGTTAAAGGTCAAGAGATTTGACTTTTTTCCTAAATGTGCTTAGATCAGAATTTTCTAGTTAGGTCACTGTCTAGATAACGTTTGTCAACATATTGAGATAATTGAATTGATTCAATGAATACTTGCTGCTTGCTTTCTAGACAAAATCATCATGACTCAGTACATGGAGGCATGATTACAAGCTAATAACACATTAATTTTTCTTTTTCTTTTCTCTGCATTCAACTAAAATCTGAATTCATCTTTTAGAATCCATAGTGTCCCTTTTCTACCTGATTCCTTCTTTCTGCTCACTCATATAATTCATTTTCTCTATCTAACTTATAATTGAACCTGGATTGTTATGATCTATCTATTTAATTTTAGGAAAATACAAAGTAGTAAAAGGATTGCTTTTCTGCTTTTCTATCCTTTAAAAAGCTTTTTGAACCTTTTAAAAAATCCTATTGTCATTTCTCAACTCACTCTCAAGACAGTACATGTTTTAACAAAGGAGCATAATGCAACCAAACATACAGATAGAGCACATCATATTCCACACTTAGTGTGTACTCCCTCTAGCTAATGAAGGAAAGGATATTTCATCTATGTTACTCAAAAAAATCGAAACCAACCATTGAAAGGATCAGAATCCAGATGTCTCTTAATGTGGTTTTCACTTTCATTGCTATGAAAAGTTCACAGAGAATATTTCTTTCTATATCACAATTTGTTCTGGAGGCAGTTATGCGATCATTGAGAATGAGATGTGTACATGAATCTACCTGACAGGAAACTGTCCATTACCAAGGGACTCAAAAAAGGCCAAGACAGTGAAAAAGGGCAGAAAGTACCAGAGGAGAAAGAAATATTATGGTTTCTTTGAATTAGTCCAGGGTACACAAAATAGTGCCTTTTGGTTTCTCTATTACCTACTACCCAGAACTGGGTCACTGAACTAGGGTAGAAGGGAGTCATTCCAACCTTGGTCCTGCCTGTGTACTGAGCAACAAACAAGTTCTTTAAATGTGCCTGTGTGGCACTGATCCCACCATGTTACCTGTAGTGGAATAATCAAGAAAAATAATCATATAAAAAAGGAGTTAAGAGTTAAGAGCAAAATGCGCTCTGAAACTACAGAAACCCTCAGAAGGCTAATAGTACCTGATTTAATAATAATCTTGTAAAACTCACCTCTAATTATAAGATGATTAACCAACATTTCTGGTTTGTGGAATTCAGAAAAGCAGGTCAGTGAACAAATCTCATTTTATATTACACTACTTTGGGAGTACTGAAATTTTGCAATGCTAACTCCCTACTATGTTTAAAACATGAAAACATAATAAAAATCAAAACAAGCTGTTTATATTTCCATGTGGGGATATGATAAATGTAGCTCCATCAGAACTTTACCATCCCCAGGAGTTATAGATGGAATTTATTTATAAATTACTTTTGATGTGAAACAGTTGTTATGGATAAGCTCAAAAGAAGAAAAGGTCAAGAAGAGGAATGTGCAAAGGAATGTACACAATGAGTGAGAATATGTACCTTAAAAGAAGAAGTACATAATTAAAAGTTTATAAAATGAAGGTGAAGTAGGTACGGGATCAAGAAACTCCAAGTTCTGTGGAGGCAGGAGTTTTAACACTCATCTGACAGTTAAAGAATTGGAAGAATATATTTACATAAAGTTTGATTCAGAAATATATCTTATAACATAGGGAAATAGAAGTAAAAGAGGACAAGGAAAAGGAAGGCAACAAGAGGAAAGGTAGGTTAAGGGAGACAGTCAGAATTGAAACACTTTAAATAGGGTGTAGAGAAAATACAAGGAAAAGTATGATAATAGAATTGAGAGAAATATTCAGGTATCAATCATAACTAAAAATGAATATGGGGTGAACTCATTCATAAAAATGGAATATGATAACAGAATCCAGTAATCCATTGTTTACACAAACACTTGAAAAAGAAAGATTTGCACTGACATAAAATAAAGGTTTTGGACCTACTGTGCTTAAACCGAAGTAAAAAAAAAAACATGAAGGATAACAATTATGGTCTCAGACAAATTGAAAGGAAAAATGAAACTATTACCTCAAGAAAATAAAGAGGAAAACTAAAGTTTTACAAAAGGTATCATAAAAACGAATCAATATTAATATTAAAATTATATGAATCAAGGAGCACAAAATCTAATTTTATTATTTATTTTTATTATATTTATTTACTTAACTTTATACATTCATTTTCACAAAATTTCAGGTTCCAAATTTTCTCCCTATTTACCCCCACCCCCACCCCAATATGCCAAGTATTCTAATTTCCCCTACCACCAATCTGCCTTCTCTTCTATCATCCGTCCCATCTCTTGCCCCCACATTCTCTTTTGTCCTGTAGGGCCAGATAACTTTCTATTCCTCATTACCTGTATTCTTATTTCCTAGTAGCAAGAACAATACTCGACTGTTCCTAAAACTTTGACTTGCAACTTCTCCTCATCCCTTCTTTCCCACCTATTCCCTTTGGGAAGGCAGGCAATTCTATATAATCCCTATCTGTGTAGTTTTTCAAATGACGTCCATAATAGTCGTGTTGTGTAAGACTAACTGTATTTTCCTCCATCCTATCCTGCCCCTCATTGTTTCTATTCTCTCATTTGATCCTGTCCCTCCCTGAGTGCTGACTTCAAATTGCTCCCTCCTCCCATTGCCCTCACTTCCATCAGCGCCCACCCACCATGCTTATCCCCTTCTCCCTCACTTTCCTGTATTGTAAGATAGATTTTCCTACCAAAATGAGTGTGCATTTTATTCCTTCCTTTAGTCAAATATGATGAGAGTAAACTTCATGTTTTTCTCGCAGCTCCCCTCTTTTCCCCTCCACTAAAAATCTCCTGCCTCCCTCTTCTATGAGAGATAATTTGCTCCATTCTGTTTCTCCCTCTCTCCTCCAAATACATTTCTCTCTCACTGTTTACCTTCATTTTATGAAGATATGATCTCATACTATACAATTCACTTTGTGCTCTCTATCTCTGTGTATAGTTGCATACGTGCATGTGTGTGTGTGTTTGTGTGTAATCCTACCAACCACACAGATGATGAAAAGTTTCAAGAGTTACAGATATTGTCTTTCCATGTAGGAATGCAAACAGTTCAACTTTATTAAGTCCCTTATGACTTCTCTTTGCTGTTTACTTTTTCATGCTTCTTCTCATTCTTGTGTTTGAAAGTTACATTTTCTTGTCAGCTCTGGTCTTTTCATCAAGAATGCTTGAAAGTCCTTTATTTCATTGAAAGACCATTCTTTCCCCAGAAGTACTATACTCAGTTTTGCTGGGTAGATGATTCTTGGTTTTAGTCCCAGTTCCTTTGACTTCTGTAATATCCTATTCCATGCTCTCCGATCCCTTAAGGTAGGAGCTGCTAGATCTTGTGTTACCCTGATTGCATTTCCACAATACTTGAATTGTTTCCTTCTATCTGCTTGCAATATTTTCTCCTTGACCTGGGAACTCTGGAATTTGGCCACAATGTTCCTAGGAGTTTTTCTTTTTGAATCTCTTTCAAGAGGTAATCAGTGGAGTCCTTGAATACTTATTTTGCTCTCTGCTTCTAGATTTTCTTTGATAATTTCATGAAAGATGATGTCTAGGCTCTTTTTCTGATTATGGTCCCATAATTTTTAAATTGTCTCTCCTGGATCTATTTTCCAGGTCACTTGTTTTTCCAATGAGATATTTCACATTATCTTCCATTTTTTTCATTCTTTTGGTTTTGTTTTGTGATTTATTGGTTTCTGAGAAAGTCATTAGCCTCCATTTGTTCCATTCTAATTTTGAGAGAACTATTTTCTTCAGTGAGCTTTTGAACCTCCTTTTCCATTTGGTTAATTGTGCTTTTTAAAGCATTCTTCACCTCATTGGCTTTTTGAACCTCTTTTCCCAACTTAGTTAGCCTATTTTTCAAGGTGTTATTTTCTTCAGCATTTTTTTGGGTCTCATTTAGCAAGATGTTGACCTACTTTTCATACTTTTCTTGCATCTCTCTCATTTCTTTTCCCAGTTTTTCCTCCACCTGTCTAACTTGATTTTCAAAATCCTTTTTGAACTCTTTCATGGCCTGAGCCCATTGAAAATCTATTTTGTATGTTTGGGAATCAGAAGCCTTGACTTCTATGTCTTTACCTTATGGTAAGCACTGTTCTTCCTCATATGAAAGGAAGGGAGAAAATATTTGTTCACCAAGAAAGTAACCTCCTATGGTCTTATTTTCTCCCTTTTCTGGGTATTTTCTCAACCAGTTACTTGACTTCTGAGATTCCTCACCATACCCACCTCATCTCCAGCTCCTCCCAGCTAGTGCTTGGGGTCTGAGATTCAAATGCTGCTTCCCAGCCTCAGGGCATTCAGAGGGGTTGGGGCTGCCATTCCGTGTGAGATTCAATTCAGCTGCCCATGGGGGCAGGGCTGCTGCAAGGGGCTCAGTGCCCTCAGGGGGTTTATGCAGAGACCTTCATCAATGGAACAGAGCTCCTGCCTGCTTTGGGAGCCCCTGTATGCTGCTGCCTCCACAGCTACCTCCTGAGGGGTCCTGAGTTATGGAGACACCCTGCTCCCCTCTTGGTTAGCCAGACAGACTCTCTCACTGACGTTTGTGAGTGTAGGTGGAGGGAACTGAGCAGTTGCTTGAGATTCTATCCCTGAAGCCTGCTCGGATCTGCTCCTCTTGCTGCCTTGCAGCCAGGGCAGGACTGGACTCTGCTCCGGGTCTGGTGCGTGACGGAACTTTGCTGTCGGTTTTTCTGACCTCTCTGGAACAGAAATCTCCTCCACTCCGTTGTTGTGTAGCTTCTACTGCTGCAGAATTTGTTGGGAGTTCTTCTTTACAGGTATTTTATAGGCTGTGGGTTCAGAGCTAGCTTATGTCTTTCTACTCTGCCATCTTGGCTCCTCCCCTCATTATTTAATGCTTATTTAATTATATTTAGTTTTCAACATTCATTTGCACAAAAGTTTGAGTTCCGCATTTTCTACCCGTCTCTCCCTTCCCCCATTGCGTAATGCCTTGTATTATGATTATATCTTCCCTCAATATGCTCTCCCTTCTGTCACACCCCTCTGTTCCATTCCCTTATCCCCATCTTTTCGCTTTTCTTGTAGGAAAAGATATATTTTTGTACCCCATTATGTGTTTCTCATTTCCCAGTTGTATGCAAAACCAATTCTCAAGATTCATTGTTGAAACTTTAAATTCCAAATGCTCTATCTTCCTCCCTCCCCACCCATCCCCACTGAGAAAGCAAGCAATTCAATATAGGCTACGTGTGTGTAGTTTTGCAAAAAATTTCTACGAGTCATCTTCAGCAAGACTAATTATGTTTCCATCTATCATATCCTGTCCCCCATTTACTCGTTCATGTCTCATAAACTTGTCCCTCCCCATAAGTGTTTACCTCTAATTACTCCCTTCTCCCATTTGCCCTCCTTTCTTTGATTCCCCTCATCCTACTTGTCCCCTTCTCCCTTACTTTCCTATAGTGTAAGATAAATTTTAATACCAAATTGAGTGAGCATATTATTCCCTGCTTAAGCCAAATGTGAAGAGAGTAAGCTTCACTTTTTCACTCTCACCTCTTCCCTATTCTCCTTTATTAAATAAGCTTACTCTTGCTTCATTTATGAGTGATAATTTGCCCCATTCCATTCCTCCCTTTCTCCTCCCAATATGTTCCTCTCTAAATACTTAATTTTATTTTTTAGATAACATTCCTTCTTACTCAACTCACTCTGCACTCTCTGTCTATACATACTTATATAGTATATATATACATACATACTTACGTGTGTGTGTGTATGTGTGTGTATAATGCCTCCAAATACTGAGAAAAGTCTCAAGAGTTACAAATATTGTCTTTCCTTGTTGGAATGTAAACAGTCAAATGTTAGAAAGATCTTTATGATTTCTCTTTTCTGTTTACCTTTTCATGCTTCTCTTGATTCTTGTGTTTGGAAATCAAATTTTCTTTTCAACTTTGGTCTTTTTATCCAGAATCGTACAAAGTCTTCTATGTTATTGAATGACCATTTTTCCCCGAAAGTATTATACTAATTTTGCTGGGTGGAATATTCTTGGTTTTAATCCTTCTTCCTTTGATTTCTGGAATATCAAATTGCAAGACCTTTGATCCCTTAATGTGGAAGCTGCTAGATCCTGTGTTATCCTGATTGTATTTCCACAATACTCTAATTGTTTCTTTCTAGCTGTTGCAATATTTTCTGTTTGGCCTAGGAACTCTGGAATTTGGCTGAAATATTCCTAGGAGTTTCTTTTTTTGAATCTCTTTCAGGAGGTTATTGGAGGATTCTTCAATATTCATTTTGCCCTCTGACTGTAGAATATCATGGCAGATTTTTTTTAATCATGAAAGATGATGCCTGAGCTCTTTTTCTTTTGATCATGGCTTTCAAGTAGTCCCATTATTTTGAAAATTGTCCTCCTGGATTTATTTTCATGTTCAGTTGTTTTTCCAATGAGCTATTTCACATTATCTTCCATTTTTTCATTCTTTTTCTTTTGTTTTGTAATTTCTTGGTTTCTCATAAAGTCATTAGTTTCCATCTGCTCCATTGTAATTTCTAAATTATCATAACTGAATGTGAATTGAATGAACTCTCCCATAAAACGGAGATGGAAAAGCACAATGGATTAAAAGCCACAACCCAACAATATATTGTTTACAAGAAACACATTAGAAAAGCGGGCATACACATAGGGTAGAAGTTTGCGGTTACAGTAGAATATATTGTGCTTCAGCTGATGTAAGAAAAGCAGGAGTAGCAGGCTTAATCTAAGACAAAGGAAAAGCAAAGATGGATCTAATCAAAACAAATAAGGAAGGAAACTATATCCTGCTAAAAGGCACAAAAGAAAATGAAGCAATATATTACTAAATATATTACTAAGACAATACCATCACTAAACATGTATGCTCCAAGTGATGTAGTCTCCAAATTCCCAGAGAAGGGATTGAGGGAGTTGAAGGAAGAAACAGAGAGCAAAATTAGACTAGTGGGGAAGCTCAGCCCTATCCTCGCTGTACTTGATAAAGCTAACTTCAAAATAAACAAGAAAAAGGATAAGGAGGTAAATAAAACTCTGGATATGGTTGATATGATGGATTTCTGGAGAAAATTGAATGGGAATAGAAAGGAATAAACCTTTTTTCTCATCGGTACATGGCACATATACAAAAACTGATCCTGTACTAGGACATAAAAACCTCTCAATCCAGTGCAGAAAGGCAGAGATAATCAAGGCGTCTTTCTCAGATCAATACGCAATAAAAATTATATGTAATAAATGCCCATGGAAAGATAAACCAAAAATCAATTGGAAACTAAATAATCTAACCGTAAAGAAGGAGTGGGTTAAACAACAAAACATAGAAACAATCAACAACTACATTCAAGAGAATGACAATAATTAGACAACATACTTAAACTTATGGGATGTTGCAAAACTGTTCTTAGGGGAAATTTTATGTCACTGAATGCCTACATGACTAAAGTAGAGAAAGGAGATCAATGTGTTGGGATTGCAGCCAAAAAAACTAGAAACAGAACAAATTGAAAATCCCCTAGTAAATACCAGATTAGAAATATAGAAAACCAAAGGACAGATTAATAAAATTGAAACTAAGAAAACTATTGAATTAATGAATAAAACCAAGAGTTGATTTTATGAAAAAAAAAATAAACTTTTGGGTAATTAGATTTTTTAAAAAAGAAAGGAGGAGCTAAGATGGCAGAGTAGAAAGATTCACATATGCTAGCCACAAATGCACAGCCCATAAATTACCTGTAAACAAGAACTCCTAACAAATTCTGGAGAAGTGGAAGCCACACAACAGCGGGAGTGGAGGAGATTTCTGCTCCAAAGAGACATGAAAAACCACCACCAAAAGACCGCAGTCATACACCACGGAATAGCAGCCTTGACCACCACCTGAGCACCTGAACTAAATTGCACACGGGAATAGCAGTCCTGCCCCCGCTGGAAGCCCTGAGGCTGGGAAGTGTTATAGAATCTCAGACACCAAGCACAAGCTGGGTATATCTGGACGGCAGGAGGTTGAGGAAAGGAATCTCAGAAGTCAAGTAACTGGCTGGGAAAATGCCCAGAAAAGGGAAAAAAAATAATACCATAGAAGGTTACTTTCTTGGTGCCCAGATATCTCCTTCCTTCCTTTATAATGAAGAAGAACAACCCTTACCATCAGGGAAAGACATAGAAGTCAAGGCTTCTGTATCCCAAACATCCAAAATAAATATGCAATGAACTCAGGCTATGGAAAAGCTCAAAACAGATTTTAAAAATCAACTTAGACAAGTGGAGGAAAAACTGGGAAGAGAAATGAGAGAGATGCAAGAAAAGCATGAAAAGTAGGTCAACACCTTGCTAAAGGAGACCAAGAAAAATGCTGAAGAAAGTAGTACCTTGAAAAATAGGCTAACTCAATTGGAAAAAGAGGTTCAAAAAGCCAGTGAGGAGCAGAATGCTTTCAAAAGCAGAATTAACCAAATGGAAAAGGAGGTTCAGAAGATCACTGGAGAAAATAGTTCTTTCAAAATTAGAATGAAACAGATGGAGGCTAAAGACTTTTTGAGAAACCAAGAAATCACAAAACAAACCCAAAAGAATGACAAAATGGAAGAGAATGTGAAATATTGCGTTGGAAAAACAACTGCCCTGGAAAATAGATCCCACAGAGACAATTTAAAAATTATGAGACTACCTGAAAGCCATGATCAAAAAAAGAGCTTAGATACAATCTTTCATGAAATTATGAAGGAAAACTGCCCTAATAGTCTAGAACCAGAGGGCAAAATAAGTATTCAAGGAATCCACCATTCACTGCCTGAAAGAAATCCAAAAAGAGAAACTCCTAGGAACATTGTGACCAAATTCCAGAATTTCCAGGTCAAGGAGAAAATATTGCAAACAGCTAGAAAGAAACAATTTCAGTATTGTGGAAATACAATCAGGAAAACACAAGATGTAGCAGCTCTTACATTAAGGGATCGAAAGGCATGGAATATGATATTCCAGAAGTCAAAGGAACGAGGACTAAAACCAAGAATCACCTACCCAGCAAAACTGAGTATATTACTTCAGGGGAAAATATGGTCTTTCAATGAAATACAGGACTTTCAAGCATTCTTGATGAAAAGACCAGAGCTGAAAAGAAAATTTGACTTTCAACACAAGAATGAGAAGAAGCATGAAAAAGTAAACAACAAAGAGAAGTCATAAGGGACTTACCAAAGTTGAACTGCTTACATTCCTATATGGAAAGACAATATTTGTAACTCCTGAAATTTTTCAGTATCTGGGTAGTTGGTGGTATTACACACACACACACA
>JAQQSK010006003.1:0-14643 GCA_028658325.1 Potorous gilbertii
TAAACAGCAAAGAGAAGTCATAAGGGACTTACCAAAGTTGAACTGCTTACATTCCCATATGGAAAGACAATATTTGTAACTCCTGAAATTTTTCAGTATCTGGGTAGTTGGTGGGATTACACACACACATACACACACACACATGTGCACATGCACACACGCACATACATACATGCATGCACACACAGAGACAGAGAGCAAAGAAGGATTGAATGTCCTCTGTTTCATTGAATGACTATTTTCCCCCTCAGTTTTTCTGGGTAAGTGATTCTTGATTTTAATCCTAGCTCCTTTGACTTCTGGAATATCATATTCCAAGCCCTTTGACCCCTTAATATAGAAGCTCCTAGACCTTGTGTAATGTGATTGTATTTCCACAATACTCAAATTGTTTCTTTCTGGTTGCTTGTATTATTTTCTCCTTGACCTCGGAACTCTGAAATTTGGCTACATTCTCCCTAGGAGTTTTTCTTTTTGGATCTCTTTCAGAAGATGATCAGTGGAATCTTTCAATATTTATATTTAGACCCTCTGGGTCTAGAATATCAGAGCAATTTTCCTTGATAATTTCTTGAAAGATGATGTCTAGGCTCTATTTTTGATCATGGCTTTCAGGTAGTCCCATAACTTTTAAATTATCTCTCCTAGATCTATTTTCCAGTTATATCAGTAAGCACCCCAACATACATAGAGGGGTGTGTGATCACAAGTTGTTAGATCCACATTCATAAAAGGAAAGGCAACTTTTGAGGGGTTAACTTACTTTAATCCAGCACATGTATCAATTCTTTAATGAAGCACATGTATCAAGGGAGTCAACACCCTGAAACTCAAAGAAAATACAGAGAAATTAAAAGGTAATAGACATGGCTTCCTCTGCCTAACCTAATTCAACAGACAGGTGCAGCTGTCTAACCATAATTACCAGAGAAGAAAGCATGACATCTGATTTCTCAAAGCTGAGGAGATCCTTAGTGGCTTCCAAGAGTCCTCATCTGGCACTCAAACCTTCTTACCAAAACTAAGTCACCAAGTAAAATCTCACCCTCAGACTCTTTATATACATTTTTGAACCAGAGGGCATCACATCCCTTGAGAACCAGTGCCTCATTAACAAGAGTCATGGACCTTCTTACAAATCTTTCCAGACTTGACAATGGGTAGGCAAAATCCTCCTCAGTCACATCCAAATAGAGGCATTCTACTTCTTGATTAGACTAAAACAAAAAACAGCAAAAGATCCTACTTTACTTGCCATTACACCAGTTCAGTTGTTCTTCCAATGAGGTATTTCACATTGTCTTCTATCTTTTCATTTCTTTGGTTTTGTTTTATAATTTCTCGATTTTTCATAAACTCATTAGCTTCCATTTACTCCATTCTAATTTTTAAGGAATTATTTTCTTCACTGAGATTTTGGACCTCTTTTTTCCATCTGGCCAATCCTGCTTTTTAGGGCTTTCTTGACTTTTTGACTTTTTGGATCTTCTTTGCCATTTAGTCTATTTTTTAAACTGTTACTTTCTTCAGCATTCTTTATTTCTCCTTTAGCAAGGAGTTGACTCATTTTTCATGATTTTCTTACATCACTCTCATTTCTCTTCCCAACTTTTGCTCTATTTCTCTTACTTAATTTTTAAAATAATTTTTGAGCTCTTCCATGACCTGAGACCAACTTGTTGAGGTTTGTGGGGTGCTGAGGACCCTAAAATACTGACACACCAGATCCTGCTCAAATGAATTTGACTCAAGCATTCTTCAAATCAATGAAAAACAAAGTTTATTAAAGATTCACTACATTGGGTTGATTCTTAAGGAGCCTAAGCATTTGTAATGCTTGTATTTACAAGCAGGCCAGATAGGATCTCAGCTATACAGAGTCTGAGCTGGATTGAACCTGAGTGCCTTCATGGAGGCAAAATGGAACTTAAATATGGAAATGACTGTAGGAGGGATCTGGAGGTGATCTGGTAGTCTAGGGTGATGGGGTTTAGAGGAGGGGTTTAGGGAAGGTCTTGATGAGAAGTCCAAAGAGGACCTCAATGGGACTGAGGTGACAGGTCAAGAGTTGGAAACAGCTGGAGGCAATCAGGAGATATCAGACAATGGAGGGTTTGAGTGGGAAGAAGGTGAGGTAGTCCAGAGGTAACAGACAATGGAAGGCCAGGATGAAAGACCAGATTAAGTGAGAAGATTCAGGAGGACCTGGCTGCAAATTTGAGTATGAAGGCCAGGTGGAGAAATTCTAGGGGAGTTCAGGGATGTTTCCAGAGTCTGAACCCTATCAAATTCATTTTTCTTGGAGGCTCTGCATAGAATAGCTTTGACTTGGTTGTCTTCTATTTGCATGGTCTTCCTTGTCAACAAATTAAGATTCTACAGTCTTATCCTTTTTCTGGTTTTTGCTCATTTCCTTAGCCATTTACGTGATTTTTGAGCTCTTTGTCAAGGTAGTTCTCTGCTTCCAGTGGAGGTGGGGGGTGTATTGTCACCAGCTCAATCCCCCACAGCTCCAGAAACAGTGGCTGCAGCTGCTCCTGCTGCTGGTGTGGCAGCTGCAGGTTCCTCTGCCCCTCCCCACTTTGCTGCCATGGGGTTGGGGCCAGACCACTCTACTCTCTCACGCAGGTCCCACAGGTTTTTTCCACTGACCTTCCAATTTGTATTCTGTGTTTTGGAGTGACAAAGTTAGGAAACTGCCACAGGTGCAAGAGATTCAGTCTCTTCACCCACCCCCCAGACCTACTTAGGTCCTGTCTGTGTAGGCACACTGCACTGCACTCTGCTCCCAGCTTGGTGAGATAGACGCTTCCCAGCAACCTTCCAGGTTGTTTGGTTTGGCGTTTTGCTTCACTCCATCATGCTGTGGGTTCTGTTGCTCTGGAATTTGTTTTGAGTAAATTGTTTTACAGGTATTTGGGTGGGCTTGGGGGGAGCACTCTAGAAAGTCTGTGCTGTTATTCCATCTTGTCTCTGCCCCCTACCCCTAACCTTATAGATAATAAAAGTGAGACCCAAGAAGCTTAAGAGATTCCATCAAGGAGATACTATTAAGTTGAACCCAACTTCTCTAACTACAAATCCCTCCCCTGCCCAATGTCCTTGATTTTTATTAAAGATATTCTCAGACTATTTTCATATAGATTTTATAGAGTTGACAAATTAGGCATATTCATCAATAGATCAATAGTTACTGCTACATTCTTGGTCATTTCTTAAGTAATTAAGCTCTTCTTTTTTAGTTTGTTTTTTTTGTGCAATTTTTTGAAAATGGAATTTTATGTCTTTAAAATTGCATTATCTCCAGTACAAGTTTCTTTTTGATAAATTTGCACCCACTCTGCACAATTTGTTAAACATAAATGCTATTGTAACTTAAATCTTGACATGGAATATCGAATAAATATTCCAATTGTTTGATCAATTCAGAAAGAAAAACGGTGGTCTTGAGGTAGTCATGTCAAAATGCCATTGCTATGCTATTATAACTAATGAGAACAGACCATTACATATTCAGTGGAAGATCTGTTTCTTTTCATGTCTTTAATGACTTCTTTCCAGTTTCATCTATAGATATACTTGGCATAATGTACTTTAAATGTGCTTCAGGAAAAGTAATCCTTAGGTCCACTTCCCCAACCAAGGCTTTGTTGTTTGCTGTTGTTTGTTCTTTGTTTTGAAAGAGGATGTCATCACAAATGATGTCTTGACTTGCATGTGAATTGGATTTAAGTGCAGCAGAATTGTGCCATCATCCACTTCACTCTCTCTTCCTGAGTCACTGAAGTGTACTGTCAAGACAAAAGTCAAGATGACTGGCAGTGGCCCAGGATGCAGTGGATTGATTACTTTGGCATTTTCAATGGCTAACCAAGCTCTAAGCATTCCACAGTGCCTACTTCAGCCACCTTCAAAGCCACTGGAACAAATTATTCTCATTTGCTCATTCCACCAGGAAAAGTCTTCACATGTTTGATCTGAGACCTGTTGATTATCCTCAACCTGGTTTACCTTGTCTACCAAAACAGTTCACTTGGATATGGCCACTGCACATGCTATAGCTTCTTGGAGCCAGAGATAAGAGTTGGGTGAAGGTAGACTCCAAAGGTGAATGAGCAGCCCTGAAAAGGGCTCAGTAAGCCCTCACCTAATAGGAGCTAGTTCTCCCCGAACACTCCATACAACCCCATACACCACCACCACCAAATGCTTTTAATTCTTTTTATACAGTTATACTGTCTGTCATCTTCTACCAATTCAGTAATGCTTATCCTCTAAATTAGCATTTCCCTGTACTAATATGTTTTTATATTTAACAAACAAATTAAAAAATTATTGAATGAAGATATTTTGGTAGACTTTCTGCCTCACAGTGGTAAATTTTCTCACTCTAAAATATGTTCCTAGAATCCAAAATATTTTTTTTCAAATTTCTCATTTTTCAAAGTCAACAGCTTACATTAACACCATGAGTAATACTTCCTATATTTATATGCAGTCTTGTTATCACTTTCCTTCCTTTTAATTAGAATTTCTTCCAATCAAATCTAAACTCACTTGGTTTTAATTCCTGATAAAATTCTAGAATGTATTATAAAAAGAATAGTTAATAAGTATCTAAAACAAGGAAATGCTTATATCAAAAGAGTGAAGATTTCTTCAACAACAAAATAAACAAGTCATGCCTGAATAACATTGTTTATTTTTAAGGGGTTTCAAAATTTATAAGCAGAACATTGTAGATGGAGTTTATTTAGATTTTATTGAAACATTCAACAATGAATTTTCAACAAAGTATTTCATGTTATACTACTTGAAAAAATGGAGATATTTGGGTTGGAAAATAGTAAGATTGGATGGATTCTAGGTTGTATATATCTGAATGGAGTACAGAGTCAGCATTTAAGACCACATAATTTCAAATCTAATTGCTCCTGGGGCAATTTACTTAAACTTCTGCTCCCTCAATTTCCTCTATTGTAAAAATGGGATGATATTAACTTTTACCTCCCAAAGTAATTATGAAGATCACATTATATATAATATATACACATATATACACATATGTATACATATACACACACACACATACACACACACATATATATGTTTATATATATATATATATATATTTATGGCACCTCACACAGTACCTGGAATTTAGTAGATGATTAATAAATGATTATTTTCCTCTTCCTCCTCCATTCTAAATTGCTCAAAAAACTGGACCCAAAGAGTCTTCATTCATCATTGCACATCAATAGTGATGTTCTCCAGTATAATGCCAAAGAGAATAAAGTTTGACTTTATGCTTTTTAACATTTTTATTAATGAAACAAAGAGAAGCATATTGACACAGATATATAGAAAGGCAGCTGACCAAAGCCAGAAAGGATGGCTAAAATACTGGATGAGAGTCAGGATTCCAAAAAGTTAGAAGACTTTGCTGAATCAGAAAAGCACAAAGATAAAATTTATGCATAAGCCATATGCTTGTATTCGAAAGTGAACTTCTCAAATACAGAATTAGAAAGGCTAAACATGGCTAAACAGTAGTCATGTACTATAGCTAATACAGTTAAAAGGGACCTAGCATTTTAGTGAACTTTGAGATCAACAATGTGATATGGGAGCCACAAGAGTTGAGGTCATGAGCACCATAGTATCTAGGACTAGGGAGGTGCTAGTCTCACTGTACTCTAACCATATCAAGGAACATCTAGAGGTAGCATGTTAGGGCAATGATGAACTTCAAAGTGTCTGTTTTGTTCAGTCATTCAGTTGTGTCTGAATCTTCATGATCCCATGGACTGTAATGTGCCAGGCCCTTCTATACTCCATTTTCTCCTGAAATCTGTCTAAGCTCATGCTCACTGCTTCTATGACACTATCTGTCTATCTCCACTCTCTGTCCTGTCCTTGTTCTTTTGCCTTTAATCTTTCCCCACATGAATAATCATAGCAATCTACCTTTCTATGGTTGAAATTGAAACTCTTCTCCCCAGCTAATGCTGACATTTGCTGAAAGATACTGATGTCCACTGATGGTCAAGTGGAGGTCATTAAGCTTAAATCTCTGGGTTGTATTGTCAGACTAATCTCTTTTCATTCCTATCATCTACTTGTCCTCTCTGGCTACATGTTCTCTGTATGATTTCTTCAGTTCTCTGCTGACATATTTTGTCTTTAGTCATTTATAACCAATCTTTCTGTAGTAGAGAGAAAAGCCTGTTAGATATTTTAGTTCATAGTTCTATCAGTTATCTTAGATTTTTATGATTCCAATTTGTGTATCATATCTGTCTTTTTCAACTTTTCCTTCTGCTTTGTTGTCCTTCTTTGTCTCCAGCCTCCTATCTCACTTGAGGTTAGAAAATGCCTTCCTAGGAATCTCACCTTGGAAATAAAAATTAGAGAGATTGGCAACTTTTATCCTTTTTCTCTGCCATAAGAAAGTTTCAGCCCTCCCAATATGCTGACATTCATTGTAACCACCAGAGTAGACTATAATCTACTGTTCCATGAAACCGGATTTCTTGTTGCCTTTGAAAAGAAAATGAGACTATTTCTTTCATTCCCCTTATTTTCCATCTCTGTGAAATATGAGCTTGCCTATGAGTCATACTTTCATTTAGAGGCAACATCTTTGTGTCTTCTCATTTCATTTATTACCAAAATATTGATATGTACATGATTCAGTTCCCCTGGTAGCATATCCACATGTTGGTCTTTGAATAAACAATTTTACTTTAAACAACAACATGGTAGGTAACCTAACTGTCCAACAGCTAAACAAATTATCATATAAAATGTAATAGAATAACTTCAGAACTAAGAAATAATGAATATTAAGAAAAGAGAAATGAAAATGTACGTGATGGGAAGTGACATAAAGAAAACAGAAGTAGGAAAATATACAGATTGACTACATCTGTGTGGTGACAGTAATAGCAGCAGTCAGTGTCTATTGCATTTAGAATTAAGTGACAAAAAGAATGTTAAAAAATATGGGGGTCACCATTACTACAAGTCAATGTATACATTACTATGAATCAATATCTATCTATATGTATATATACGTGTATACATATCTATATGTATATGTGTGTGTGTGTATCTCAGGGAGTGGGTTAATGATTGAAAAATAATAGAAGATATAAGAGCACATATACGTTAGAAATTCATTAATGGATGTTTATGTACAGCCTTAAAAGTATTAACATGCAAATTAACATTGATCTATTAATCACTATTTTGGAGTCTAGCTATTCAATCAATTCTAAATCTATTTCACTACATTATCTTCTAGATTGCATCTCTCCAGTGTCCTCCAAGACAGCATAAAAGATTTTGTCAAATGTCCTACTGAAATCCAGGATACTAGACCAGGATTTAAAAAGACCAGAGTTCAAATTCATACTCAGACACCAGTTTTATGAAAAGAATGAAGTTAATCTAAGGGCACATTTTATTGGTTTCTAGATTCTGAAGTCACAGGCAAGGGAAGTGACAATTAGTAAAGCTGCATAGAAGTATCTAACTCACAGGGCTGTTGTGAGGATCAGATGAGATCATGTCTGTACCATGCTTTGGAAACCTTAAAATACTATATAAATACTAGTCATTAAGGGAGATAGAAGTTTCCATCATGAGAAGCACCAAGAAGAGTGGATATAAAGAGGAAGGATAGGTGTGTGGGTGCTCATCCTTCATTGCCAAAGACCATGCCATCAGAGAAATGATGACATGACTTGCACTTGATTTTCTTTTGAGTGAGGGAGGGCTGGGCAGGTCACCAGCCTCACTTCTCCTCCAGAATCATCTGAATCCGGTGACCAGATAGATATCTATTCATCAGGATGACTGGAGATGACCCAAGATGAGGCAGTTGGGGTTAAGTGACTTGTCCAAGGTCACACAGCTAGTGAGTGTCAAGTGTCTGAGGTGAGATTTGAATTCAGGTCCTCCTGACTCCTGCAGTGGAGTCACTCCTCCACTGCACCACCTAGCTACCCCAAGAAGGATAGGACTTTCAGGCAGAAGAGGGTATGCCTAGAGCAGACACAACCTATTACAAGAGAAGCTGGGCCCAGAAAAGCAGAGTGGTTTCTGAATCACCACGAGGAGTATCTTCTCAGTCAAACTGGTTGAGAAAGGAGGAACAGAACTTTTTTTTAAAGTATTATAGAATCAGAGCTTCCCTGATCCAGGGACATACAAGCTGCTGAGAAAAGGGATGTCTCTTCTCCTTATCTGAATCATCTCCAGGCAAATCTGCACATGCCTACAGGCAATAACTCACTCCCCAAGGCAGTGTCAGGCTCAAATGATAAAAGCTGAAATGAGAGCAATGCTAGTCAGTTCTGTCACAAGGAAGGCCCAGTGCAGTTAGAGATGGGGACAGGCAGCCTGACTGTGTTTAAGCCATGCAATGACCACAATCCATTTTTTTTAAGAGTCTCTCCCTTAGATCCCCTTCTTAAGGATTTTGTTATAAGGAAAATACTGGTTTCTTTTTATCAAGCCTGTGAATATCAGATGATTAGATTTCCACAAGAAAACATGTTTAATCAGATAGGTTAGAGAATATTTTTGGTAGATATTTGTCTAGAGAAATACCTTGTTGGGCCATCATTTAGACAAACATGATTCTTTTGTTCTAATATTGAAAGGGTAAATTAGAAGCTCATGGATAAAAAGCAAACATTTTCAAGGACAATTAAGTCATTGCCCTAATAATAACACCCATTCACTTATCTTCAGAAAACAAATGGAATATAACAGGCACAGAGAAAACAGTTGAATAAAACCAAGAACCACAGTAAAGCATCTAAAGAGAAAGAAACTAGATCTAGGTTGTGGGAGTTGCATTGTTTGTGATACTGAGGGATACTGGACAATATTGGTAGTGGTCTCCTCCAAGGTGGAGAACCTGAGATCTCAAGGCTACATGTGATTCTCTAGCTCCTTAAGTGCAGCCTTTTGACTGAATCCTCAAGGCTGTAGGTTTCCCACACCTAGTCTTCTCACTCCATGTCAAATATGCTTCCTTCCCTTCATGCCCTTTCTCTCCTTGAGATGTCGAATCGTTTCCACCTGCCAAAATAAAAGAATTAACTTTAATTCTTCTCCATCCACATAAAATAATCAGCTCTTCTAAGACTGACATTCAGAACCTTCCATATCCTGAAACCAGTCTCCACAGAGATTACTAACATCCTCAGAACCAAAATCCAAAGGCCATTTTCTCAGTGATCATTCTATTTGATGACATCACTTTCTCTCTCTCTCTCGTCCCCCATTAGCAAAATTCTCTTGATTTCCCTCCCTAGTTGTTGGTAACCATCCTTATTTGTCCTCAAATGACCTAGTAACTTATGAGTTTTCTTTTCCCAGTGCAATGGAAAATTTGGAAGTTGAATTTCATTATTGACTTGATATTCCCAGCCAACCACAGTACCATACACAAAGTAGGTGATTAATTAATGTTGATTGAGTTGAATTGAGCTGCATATACAACTTGATTTATCGAACTGGGATTCTTCTAGGTGCTGCATTATTTATTACAAGGTCTATATTCCCATTTGCTAGGCCCTATTCTTAGGCCAGTGACTGATTTGGATACACTCTCATTGTTCACAGGCTAGATATACCTGTTTTTGGAAGTGCTCTGCTTTTATTTTATTGGGTAGAGATAAAGTTGTCTCCCTCCCCTTATCCTGAACCCAAGGATAAACTGTTTTCAGATGCTGAAAAGCTGATATAGTGGTTAATAATCTCACTAGCTTTTCTTGGGGACATTAGGGTGGAGTAAAATATTACAGTTTGAAGATTCCATGGATATCACCATTTGAACCATTTGTACTTCTTTTTAAACTGTGAAGCTTCCATTTTGTCTAAATGCTAACTTCATGGTTTGGCTAAAACAACAATTAACCTGGACTCTGGAGGTCAGAGTTGGAATTCCAGTAAAAATTTAATAAAAATGTTCTAGTGATCTATCTACAAGAGTTACTGTGGAAGATAAATAAAATTCTGTAGGTGATATCACTCAGGAGACCCACTTTTGCCATTATATGCCTTTGGGAAGTCATTTAATATCTTTGGATTTCATTTAGGATTGAATAAACTAAACTTAGGGCAATGAAGTAGCTATGTGGAACAGTACATACAACACCAGGCTTGGAGTGAGGAAGACTTGAGTTCAAATCCAGGCTCAGGCATTTACAAGTCATATGATTCTGGGCAAGTTACTTAACCTTGTTTGCCTCAGTTTCTTCACATGTAAAATGAGCTGGAGAAGGAAATGGCAAATCACTCCAGTACATTTGCCAAGCAAAGAGTTAGACACAACTAAACAACAACAAAACTAAACTTAAGAGTTAGAAGCATGGGGGTGCCATGATGGCAGAGTAGAAGCAGAGACTTGCCTGAGCTTTCTACCTAAACCCATCAAAATACCTATAAAAAATTACTCTAAACAAATGCTAGAGTAGTAGAAGCTACAAAATGACAAAGTGAAACAGATTTCCAGCCCAAGACAATCTGGAAGGCCAACAAAAAGGGTCTGTTGCACCAGACTTGGAGAAGAGCACAGCCCAGTGTGGGCCACACAGGTACAGACAGGACTAGAGTATGCCTTAGGGTACTGAATCACTAGCAGCTGTAAGAATTTTCAGATTCCTCAATCCACAAACACCAAAGACAGCTTCAGGTGTCAGTGGGAAAACCCTGTCACCTGGGTGAGAGAGAAACATGATCCAATCCTAGCCCTAGCCTCAGTGTGGTAGTAGTCAGTGCTGCTTCCGGAGCTCTCAGCCTATAGATGGTGGGGGAATTAAGCTGCTGAGCTTGATCATAGTCCTGGGTGGTGGTCCTGGGGAAAATAGGAGAACTGACATGACAGAGCTAGTGGTGGCTGTGGTGAGGGAATCCTACTCACAGTTCCAGGGCAGAAAAAGAGTGCTTGTGGTTGCTCACAAAGCAGAACACAGGCCAAGAGAAGAGTAACACCTCTCCTTTGATCATTCCACTTTGGAGGAGTTGAGAATTTATAGGGTGCTAGAGATACATCTGAAAACAGATGCACAAAAAACCAGAAAATTAGGGCAGTACACCCTCCACTTAACAAAATTATGAAAAGTCAAGTAATTGGATGGAAAAATGAGCAAAAAGGGGAAAATATGACCATAGAAACTTATTTTCTTGGTGAAAAGGTATTTTCTTACAACAAAGAAGATCAAGGCATACAGCTAGAGGAAGACAGCATGGTCAAGGCTTTTGCATTCAAAGCCTCCAAGAAAAATATGAAATGGTCTCAGGCCATGGAAGAGCTCAAAAAGGATCTTGACAGTCAAGTAAGAGAAGTAGAGGAAAAATTGGAAAGAGAAATTAGAGTGATGCAAGAAAATCATGAAAAATGTATCAACAGCTTGTTAAAGGAAACCTCAAACCATGCTGCAGAAAATAACACCTCTAAAAATAGACTAACTCAAATGGCAAAAGAGATTCAACAAGACAATGAGGAGAGGAATGCCTTAAAAAAGGAGAATTGGCCAAATGGAAAACCAAGTCCAAAAGCTCACTGAAGGAGATAATTCCCTCAAAATCCAAACAAATGGGAGCTAAGGGCTGTATGAGAAATCAAGAAATCATAAAACAAAACCAAAAAAATGAAAAAAAAATAGAAACCAATGTGAAATATCTCATTGTAAAAACAACTGACCTGGAAAATAGATTCAGGAGAGGTAATTTAAAAATTATTGGTCTACCTTAAAATCATAATAAAAAGAGCCTGGATATCATCTTTCAAGGAATTATCAAAGAAAACTATTGTGATATTCTAGAACCAAAGTGTAAAATAGAAATGGAAAGAATTCACTGATCATCTCCTGAAAGAGATCCCAAAAGGAAAACTCCTAGGAATATTGTAGCCAAATTCTAGAGTTGCCAGGTCAAGGAGAAACATTACAAGCAATCAGAAATTAACAATTCAGTGTTACAAAAGCACAGTCAGATAAGACAGGATTTAGTAGGTTCTCTACCCTAAGGGACCAGGACATGCTGGGTAGGTGATTCTTGGTTTTAATCCTAACTCTGTTGACCTCCCCAGCAAAACTGAGTAAAATACTTCAGAGAAAACATGGATTTCAATGAAATAGAGGACTTCCAAACATTCTTGTTGAAAAGACCTGAGCTGAACAGAAAATGTAGCTTTCAAATACAAGAATCAAGAGAAACATGAAAAGGAAAATGAAGCCATAAGGGACTCATTAAAGTTGAACTGATTATATTCCTACATGGAAAGATGATATTTGTAACTTATGAGACCTTTCTCTATATTAGGGTAGTTAGAGGACATAATCATGTACATACCATACAAACACATACATATATACACATATTTGTATGTGTTATATATGCATATATACACAAATATAAAAATGTGTGTGTCTATGTATATGTACATTTTATTTATAGGTATATGTCCATGTATGTATATGCATGTATGTGTGTATATATGTAGACACACAAACACACATACACACACACATATATATATATATATATATTTATGTCTCTCTCTAGAAAGAGAGAGAAAGAAGTTACAGGGTGAGATGAATATGAAGGGAGGATACCTAAAAAATAAAAGTAAGTTTTAAGAGGAATGTACTGAGAGAAAGACAAAGTGAGAGGTAGAATGCAGTAAATCATCTCACAGAAAAGAGGCAAGAAAAAGCTTTTAAAAGGCAGGGGAAGAAGCGGAAAGTAAGAGGGAATAAGTGAGCCTTAATGTCACCAGATTTGTTTTAAGGAGGGAATACCATACATTCACTTGGGCATGGAAATCTATCTTACCCTGCAAGAATGGTGAGGGGAAGGGGATAGGAGAGGGAAGATAATAGAAGGGATAGAAGATTGGGGAAAGAGGACATCAGAAACAAACACTATTGTGGAAGGACAGGTGAAGAGAGAGAATGGAATAAATGGAGGGCTGAATAGGATAGAGAGAAATGTGCTTAGTCTTTTGCAACGTGACTCTTATGGAAGTATTTTGCATGGCTACACATATATAACCTAAATAGAATTGCTTGTTTCTCAAGGAAGGTAGGTGGAGAAAGAGGGAGAGAATATGGAACTTAGAGCATTAAAAATTAATGTCAAATATTGTTTTGCATGCAACTGGGAAATAAGTTTTACAGGCAGTGGGGGATAGAAATCTGTCTTGCCCTATAGGAAAATAGAGGGGAGGCAGAAGGGAGTGGGGGGTGATGGAAGGGAGGGCACATTGGGGAAAGTGAAGGTTGGGTGTATGCTCTCCTAAGGTGAGGGAGGAGAGATATAGGGAGAAAATTTGGAATTCAAAAACTTATGGAAGTGAATGTTGAAAACTGAAAATAAATAAATTCTATTAAAAAAGAGAAGACCGGGAGGAGCCAAGATGGTGGAGTAGAAAGATTCACATATGCTAGCTCCGAATGCACAGCCCATAAATTACCTGTAAAGAGGAACTCCCAGCAAATTCTGGAGCAGTGGAAATCACACAACAATGGAGTGGAGGAGATTTCTATTCCAGAGAGCCCTGAAAAACCTACACCAAAGGTTCATTGTACACCAGACCTGGAGCAGAGACCAGCCCTGCCTTAGCCATGCGGCACCAAGAGGAGCAGATCCAAGCAGGCTTCAGGGACAGAATCTCCAATGGCTGCGCAGGTCCATCCACCCACAGATGACAAAGGTTAGTGAGAGACCCTGTCTTGCTCAGCAAGAGGGGAGCAGGGTGCCCCACAACTCAGGCCCCCTCGGGAGGCAGCAGCAGAGGAGGCAGCAGGGGACAGGGGCTCCCAAAGCAGTCAGGAGCTCGGATCCATTGCTGAAGATCTCAGCCTAAACTCCCTGAGGGAACTGAGCCCCATGTGGTGGCCCTGCCCCTACCTGAGCACCTGAATTTAATCTCACACTGAATAGCAGCCCTGCCCACACTGAAAGTCCTGAGGCTGGGGAGCAGCATTTGAATCTCAGACCCGAGGCACTAGCTTGGTGGACCTGGAGGCAATGTGGGTGTGGAGAGGAATCTCAGAAGTCAAGTAACTGGCTGGGAAAATGCCCAGAAAAGGGGAAAAAAAATTAGACCATAAAAGGTTACTTTCTTGGTGAACAGATGTTTCCTCCTTTCCTTTTGGATGAGGAAAAACAATGCTTACCATCAGGGAGTGACATAGAAGGCAAGGACTCTGTATCCCAAACATCTGAAATAGATATCCAATGGGCTCAGGCCATGGAAGAGCACAAAAAGGATTTTGAAAATCAAGTTAGACAGGTGGAGGAAAAACTGGGAAGAGAAATGAGAGAGATGCAAGAAAAGCATGAAAAACGGGTCAATACCTTGATAAAGGAGACCCCCCCCCCAAATACTGAAGAAAATAACACCTTGAAAAATAGGCTAACTCAATTGGCAAAAGAGGTTTAAAAGCTAATGAGGAGAAGAATGCTTTCAAAAGCAGAATTAGTCAAGTGGAAAAAGAAGTTTAAAAGCTCACTGAAGAAAATAGTTCTCTCAAAATTAGAATGGAACAGATGGAGGCTAATGACTTCAGGACAAACCAAGAAATCACAAAACAAAATCAAAAGAATGAAAAAATG
>JAQQSK010006004.1:0-14643 GCA_028658325.1 Potorous gilbertii
TTATCAAGAGAATAATACATTATGCTCAGGTAGGTTTCAGGAATGCAGGGCTGGTTCAATATGAGGAAAACTATTAGCATTATTGATCATATCAACAACAAAACTAACAAAAACCACATGATTATCTCAATAGATGCAGAAAAAGTTTTCGACAAAATACAACACTCATTGCTATTGAAAACACTGGAGAACATAGGAATAAAGGGAACTTTCCAAAAAATAATAAGCAGTATCTACCTAAAACCTTCAGCAAGCATTATATGCAATGGGGATAAGCTAGATGCATTTCCAATAAGGTCAGGAGTGAAACAAGGATGCCCATTATCACCACAATTATTCAATATGGTACTAGAAACGTTAGCGGTAGCAATTAGACAAGATAAAGAACTTGAAGGAATAAAAATAACCAAAGAAGAAACTAAGTTATCACTCTTTGCTAATGATATGATGATATACTTAGAGAATCCCAGAGATTCAAGTAAAAAAACTACTTGAAATAATAAATAATTTTGGCAAAGTTGCAGGTTACAAAATAAATTCCCACAAATTTTCTGCATTCCTATATATTAGCAACAAAGTCCAAAAGCAAGAGATAGAAAGAGAAATCCCATTTAAAGTTACACTAGACACTATAAAATACTTAGGAGTTTACGTGCCAAAACAAACCCAAGGATTATATGAACAAAATTACAAGACACTTTTTGCACAAATAAAGTCAGATTTAAGTAAGTGGGAAAACATCAGTTGTTCATGAGTAGGCTGAGCTAATATAATAAAAATGACAATTCTACTAAATTAATTTACTTATTTAGTGCCATACCAATTAAACTATCAGATAATTATTTTCTAGAGTTGGATACAATAATATCAAAATTCATTTGGAAGAACAAAAGGTCCAGAATATCAAAGGGACTAATGAAAAGAAATGCTTGGGAAGGTGGCCTAGCACTACCAGACCTCAAATTGTATTATAAAGCAGCAATTATCAAAACCACTTGGTATTGGCTAAGAAACAGAGGGGTAGATAAATGGAATAGACTTGGCACTCATGACACAGTAGGCAAGGAATATAGCAACTTCCTGTTTGGTAAACCCAAAGACCCCAGCTTCTGGGATAAGAACTCACTGTTCAACAAAAATTGCTGGGAAAAGTGGTTAACTGTGTGGTGGCTATTAGGCATAGACCCATGCCTGACACTGTACACAAGAATAAAGTCCACATGGGTACATGATTTAGGTAGAAAGATTGATACCATGAATAAACTAGAGAAGCAAGGAATAGTGTATTTATCAGATTTATGGAGAGGGGAAGAATTTCTTTGTAAAGAAACGATAGAAAGCATTATGAAATGCAAGATGGATAATTTTGATTACTTTAAACTGAAAAGTTTTTACACAGCCAAACTCAATGCATCCAAAATTTGGAGGGATGTAGTAAATTGAGAAAAATTTTTACGGCTAAGCTCGGGGATAAAGGCCTCATTTATAGAATATATAAAGAACTGACTCAAATATATAACCATACAAGTCATTCCCCAATTGATAAATGGTCAAAGGATATGAACAGGCAATTTTCAGGGGAAGAAATTAAAGGTATCTATAATTATATGAAAAAGTACTCTCAATCACTACTGAATAGAGAGATGCAAATCCAAACAACTCTTAGGTACCACATCACACCTATAAGATTGGCAAACATGACAGAACAAGAAAATGATAAATGCTAGAGAGGATGTGGGAGAGTTGGAACACTGATTCATTGTTGGTGGAGCTGTGAGATCATCCATTCATTCTGGAGAATGGTTTGGAACTATGCCCAAAGGGCTACAAAAATGTGCATACCCTTTGACTGAGCAATATCACTACTAGGACTGTATCCCCAAGAGATTATAAAAATGGGAAAGGGACCCACATGTACAAAAATATTTATAGCAGCACTCTTTGTGGTAGCCAAGAACTGGAAATCAAAGGAATGTCCATCAATTTGGGAATGGCTTAATAAATTATGGTATATGAATATAATGGAATACTATTGCACCATAAGAACTGATGAACAAGAAGACTTCAGGGAGACCTGGAAGGACTTATATGATCTGATGCTGAGTGAAAGGAGCAGAACCAGGAGAACTTTGTGCACAGCAAGGACCACAGTGTGCGAGAGGTTTTTCTGGTAGACTTGGAACTTTATAATAACACAAGAACTTATTGAAAAAAAATTCCCAATGACGATTTTCTAAGGCAAAGTGCCTTCCACACTCAGAGAAAGAAATATGGAAGTCATTCACAGAATGTAGCAGATCATGTTTGTGTGTGTGGGGTGTTTTAGTATATTATGTTTTGATTTGTCATATGATTTCTTCCATTTATTTTAGTGCGACTACATAGTATAACTGTAGTGAAAATGTGCTCAATAGGAAAGTATATGTAAAACCTATACAGAATTGTATGCTGTTATGCGGAGGGAGAGTGGTAGTGGGGGGAAAGTGTGGGGGGGATAAATCTTAATTTTAAGGAAATGATTGTAGAACATTTAATAAATAAATATATAGATAGATCGATAAAGAGATGAAATTAATTGCAAATGAAAAAAAAGAAAGAAGAAAATCCAGTTCATAATACGAAAAATGAAAGGGGTGAACTCACTTCCAATGAGGAGGAAATTAAAACAATAATTAGAAATTACTTTGCCCAACTTTATGCCCACAAATTCGACTATCTAAATGAGATGGATGAATATTTTAAAACATACAAATTGCCCAGATTAACAGAAGAAGAAATTGAATGCTTAAACAACCCCATCTTAGAAAAACAAATTGAACAAGCCATAGGAAAAAATCTCCAGGAACAGATGGATTTGCAAGTGAGTTCTATCAAACAAACAGTTAATTCCAATACTATATAGACTATTTTTGAAAATTAGGGAAGAAGGAGTCCTTCCAAATTATTTTTCATGATACAAATATGATCTTGATACCTAAACCAGGAAGAGACAAAACAGAGAAAGAAAATTATAGACCAATTTCTCTAATGAATATAGATACACAAGTTTCAAAGAAGATTTTTAGCAAAACGAATACAGCATCTTATCATGAGAATAATGCATTATGATCAGTTAGAATTCATACCAGGAATACAGGGATGGTTCAATATGAGGAAAATTATTAGCATTATCAATTACATCCACAAGAAAACTAACAAAAACCACATGATTATCTCAATAGATGCAGAAAAAGCTTTTGACAAAATGTAACACCCGTTCCTATTAAAAATGCTGGAGAACATAGGCATCAAGGGAACTTTCAATAAAATAATAAACACTATCAACCTAAAACCTTCAGCAAGTATTATATGCAATGGAGATAAACTAGATGCATTTCAATAAGCTCAGGTGTGAAACAAGGATGTCCATTATCATCACTGTTATTCAATATGGTACTAGAAATGTTAGCTGTAGCAATTAGACAAGATAAAAAAATTGAAGGAATAAGAATAGGAAAAGAAGAAACTAAGTTATCACTCTTTGCAGATGATATGATGATATACTTAGAGAATCCCAGAGATTCGAGTAAAAAACTACTTGAAATGATAGACAACTTTGGCAAAGTTGCAGGTTATAAAATAAACCCACAAATCTTTTGCATTCCTGTATATTAGTATCAATGTCCAACAGCAAGAGATAGAAAGAGAAATCCCATTTAAAACTAGGGTAAACAATATAAAATATTTGGGAATTTACCTGCCAAAACAAACCCAGGGACTATATGAGCACAATTACAAGACAATTTTTGCATAAGATCCAAGTCTACCAGAAAAAACTCTCATACACTAGATCTTTATAGCAATACAAGGAAATAAAAAAAAATTCCCAATGGTCTTCTAAGGCAAAATGACTTCCACATTCAGAGAAAGAACTATGGAATTCAACTTCAGAATGTAGCAGATGTGTGTGTGTGTGTGTGTGTGTGTGTGTGTGTGTGTATTATGTTTTGGTTTGTTATGTGATTTCTCCCTTTTATTTTAGTTCATCTACACAGCATGACTATAGTGAAAATATATTCAATAGGAATGTCCATGTAGATCCTATATAGAATTGTATGCCATCTTGGGGTTGGAGGAGGGTAGTGGGGGGTAGATAAGGTGGAAAAATCTAAGTTTTATGGTAATGATTGTAGAATATTAAAAAGAAAAAGAAAAAAGAAAGAAAAAGAAATTCTAAAGCAGCAGAAGCCACAGAATGACAGAGTGAAAGAGATTTCCAACCAAAGGTAACCTGGAAGTCCAACAGGAAAGGTCTAACCCAAGGGACATTGAGCAGAGTGGAGCACAGCCCTGATCATGGCGGCACATGGAGGGACAGGACCAAATCAGACCTCCAGGGCAGAATCCCCAGCAGGGAGGGTCCCGGATCCTTTAACCCACAAGAGAAAAAGAAGGCTTCAAAGGTCAATGTGAGAGGGCTTTCCCAGCTGGGTGAGAGGGGAGAAGGTGCCCCCCAGCACTGGCCCCAGGCAGTGGCACAGGGAGCAGCAGCAGAACCAGCAGGTAGTGGGCGACCATGATGGCCATGGAAGCAGCCTGAGTCCATTGTCTAAAAGGCTCAGCTTAAAGCCTCTAGGGGAATAGAGGAAGGGATCTGAACCTCAGCCCTGAGGGACTACCCTGCCACTACCCAAAGCCCCTGGGGAAATTGATCAGGTGATCAGAATCTCAGCCCTGAGCAGGGTCCTGGGGGGAGTAGGAGGACTAGGACCCTCCTCTTGACAAAGGATTCAGAAGTCAAGTAACTGGCTGGGAAAATGACCAAAAAGGGGGAAAAAAATAAGACCATAGAAGGTTACTTATTTGGTGAACAGGTATCTGTTCCTTTCAGATAAGGAAGAACAACACATGCTGTCAGAGGAAGTCAAGGCTTCTGCCTCTAGTACCTCCAAAAATGCATACAAAATGGGTTCAGACCATAGAAGAGTTTGAAAAGTGCATCAGCAGCTTGCTAAAGGAGATAAAAAAAAATGCTGAAGAAAATAACACCTTTAAAAAAAAAGGCTAACCCAATTGAGAAAAGAAGTCCAAAAAGTTAATGAGGGGAAGAATGCTTTAAAAGCAGAATTAGCCAAATGTAAAAGGAGGTTCAAAAGCTAACTAAAGTGAAATCGTTCTTTAAAAATTAAAATGGAACAGATGGAAGCTAATGACTTTATGAGAAACCAAAAAAATTACAAAACAAAACCAAAAGAATGAAAAAAATAGAAGATAATGTGAAATATCTCATTGGAAAAAACAACTAACTTGGAAAATAGATCCACAAGAGACAATTTAAACATTAGGGGATTACCTGAAAGCCATGATAAAAAAAAGAGCCTAGACATCATCTTTCATGAAATTATCAATGAAAATTGCCCTGATATTCTAGAACCAGAGGGCAAAATAAATATCAAAAGAATTTACCTATCACCTTCTGAAAGAGATCCAAAAAGAGAAACTCCTAGGAATATTGTAGCCAAATTTTGGAGTTCTCAAGTCAAGGAGAAAATATTGCAAGCAGCTAAAAATAAACAATTTGAGTATTGTGGAAATACAATCAGGACAGCACAAGATCTGGCAGCTGTTACATCAAAGGATCGAAGGGATTGGAATATGATATTCCATAAGTCAAAGGAACTAGGATTACAACCAAAACTCACCCACCCAACAAAACTTAGTCTAATACTTCAGGGGAAAAGTGGTCATTCAGTGAAATAGAGGACTTTCAAGCATTTTTGATGAAAAGACCAGAGTTGAAAAAAAATTGACTTTCAAACACAAGAATCAAGAGAAGTTGAGAAGGTAAACAGGAAAGAAAAATCATAAGGGACTTACTAAAGTTGAACTGTTTACATTCCCACATGGAAAGATAATATTTGAAGCTCTTGAGAATTTTCTCAGTATTTGGGTAGTGAGAGGGATTGCACACACTCACACAAACATACACACACACACACACATACACAGACACATACAGGCAAATGGGAGGAGGGAGTAATTAGAAGTAAATACTTTTAGGGAAGCACAAGGTCAAAGAGAGAATAGAATAAATAGAGGGCAGGATATGATGGAGGAAAATATAGTTACTCTTACACAACATGATTTTTATGGAAGTCTTTTGCAAAACTATACATATATAGCCTATATTGAATTGCTCACATTCTCAGTGGGGATGAGTGGGGAGGGAGGAAGAGAGAGAAGTCAGAACTCAAAGTTTTAAGAATGAATGTTGGGAATTGTTTTTGCATACAACTGGAAAATAAGAAATACAGATAACGGGGTATAGAAATTAAAATTGCCCTACAAGAAAAGAGGGAACATGGGGATAAGGTAAGGGAGGGTGTGATAGAAGGGAGAACATATTGAGGGAAGGGGTAATCAGAATGTGAGGTGTTATGGGGTGGGGGAAGGGGAGACATGGGGAGAAAATTTGGAACTCAAAATTTTGTGGAAATAAATGTTGAAAACTAAAATAAATAAATAAACATTAAAAATAAAAATAAAAAAGGAAAAAAAGAAAGAAATATTTTGCATTGTCTGATATTTTTTCATTCCTTTTTGATTTGTTTTATAATTTCTTGGTTTTTCATAAAGCCATTAGCTTCCATCTGCTCCATGCTAATACTTAAGGAATTATTTTCTTCAGTGAGCTTTTGAATCTTCTTTTCCCTCTGCCCCATTCAGCTTTTTAAGGCATTCGTCTTCTCATTGGCTTTTTGGATCTCTTAGTCTATTTTTTAAACTGTTACTTACTTTGACACTTTGGGCGACCTCTTTTTTGTAAGGATTTGACTCATTTTTTATGATTTTCTTGCATCACTCTCATTTCTCTTCCCAAGTTTTGCTCTACTTCTCTTACTTAATTTTCAAAATCCTTTTTGAGCTCTTTCATGGCCTGAGACCAATTAATATTTTTTCTTGGAGGCTTTGGATGGAGGAGTTTTGACTTTGTTTTCTTCTGTTTGCATGTTTTGGTCTTCCTTGTCACCAAATAACATTTCATAGTCTGATTCTTTTTCCAGTTTTCGCTCATTTCCCCAGCCATTTACTTGACTTTTGAGCTCTTTGTCAAGGTCTCTGCTTCTATTAGGGGTAGGGGGGTTTACTGTCAGCTGCTCAATCCCCTCACAATTTGTGGCCCTAGAGATCCAGAAATAGTGGCTCCAGCTGCCCCTGCTGCTTGCTGTGGCTGCCACAGGTTCCTCAGCCCCCTTCCCCATCTTCACGCTTGGGCTGGAGCCAGACCACTCCACTCTTCTATGCTAGTCCTAGATATGTTTTCCACTGACTTTTCAATTTTTCTCCAGTGTTTTGGGGTGATGAAGTCTGGAAATCACCACAGGTATGAAATATTCTGTCCCCCCAAAGTTCCTGTCACAGCTCACACTGGACTGGGCTCTGCTCCCGGTGTGGCACAATACACATATCTACTGTCCAGGCCATCTTGGGCAGGAGATTTCCTTCACTCTATCATTCTGTGAGTTCTGCAGCTCCAGAATTTGTTCAGAACCAGTTTTTACAGGCATTTGACTGGTCTTGGTCAGAGCACTCTAACAAGTCCATGCCATCTTGGCTTCACCTCCTCTCTAGTGTTTTCAATAGGAATGGGTATTGTATATTGTCAAAAATCTTTTTTCTGCATCTGTTGAGATAATCATATGGTTTCTGTTACTTTTATTGTTGATACAATCAATAATGCTCATGATTTTCTTAATATTGAACCAGCCTTGCATTCCTGGTACAAATACTACTTGATCAAAATGTATTATTATCGTGATTAGTTTCTGTGTTCTTTTATCTAATAGCTTATTTAAAGTTTTGCATTTATATTCATTAGAGAAATTGGTCTGTAATTTTCTTTCTCTGCTTTGTCTCTTCCTGGTTTGGGTATCAAAACCATATTTGTATCATAGAAAGAATTTGGGAGGACTCCTTCTTCCCCAATTTTCAAAAATAGTCTATATAGTATTGGAATTAACTGTTCTTTAAATATTTGAAAGAATTCATTGTGAAGACATCTGGATCTGGAGATTTTTTTCCGAAGAGTTCATTGATGGTTTACTCAATTTCTTTTTCTGAGATGGGGTTATTTAAGTATTCAACTTCCTCTTCTGTTAATCTGGGCAATTTATATATATATATGTATATATATATATATATATGTATATATATATATATATATACATATATATATATATATATTTGAATATTCATCTCACTTAGACTGTCAAATTCATGGGCATATAGTTGGGGAAAGTAATTTCTAATTATTGTTTTAATTTCCTTCTTGTTGGAGGTGACTTGGCCCTTTTCATTTTTGATATTGCTAATTTGGTTTTCTTCTTTCTTTTTTTTTAAATCAAATTGACCAAAGGTTTATCAATTTTATTGGATTTTTTTATAAAACCAACTCTTGGTTTTATTCATTATATTAATAGTTTTTATAATTTCAATTTTCTTATTTTCTCTTTTGGTTTTCAGTGTTTCTAATTTTGTATTTACTTGGGGATTTTCAATTAGTCCTTTTTCTAGTTTTTTTTTATCTTCATGCCCAATTTATTGATCTTCTGTTTCTCTATTTTATTCATATAGGCTCTCAAAGAGATAAAACTTCCCCTTAAAACTGCTTTTGCAGTATCCCATAAAATTTTGTAGGCTGTCTCATTATTGTCATTCTCTTGAATGAAGTTCTTGCTTGTTTCTCTAACTTGTTGTTTTTCCCACTCATTTTTTAGGATGGGATTATTCAGTTTCCAATTAATTTTTGGTCTATCTTTCCATGATCTTTTATTACATATAATTTTATTAGCATTATGATATGAGAATGATGCATTGACTCTTTCTGCTTTTCTGCACTGAATTGTGAAGTTTTTGTGCCCTAGTGCATGGTCAATTTTTGTAAATGTACCATGTATTGCAAAGAAAGTTATACTCCTTTCCATTACCATGCAATTTTCTCCAGAAATGTATCATATCTACCTTATCCAGAGTTTTATTAGCCTCCTTAACTTTTTTTCCTGTTTATTGAGGTTATATTTATGACGTTCAGAAAGGTTGAAGTTGAGATCCTCCACTAGTATGGTTTTGTTGTCTATTTCTTCCTGTGACTCTGTAATGATATTGCTTCATTGTCTATGGTGCATTTTAGCAAGATATAGTTTCCTTCCTTATCTCTTTTGATTAGATCTTTTTCTGCTTTTGCTTTGTCTGAGATTAGGGTTGTTATCTTTGCTTTTTTTTTTTTTACACCAGCTGAATCACAATATATTCTGTTCCAACATTTTACCTTTACCCTGCTTGTATCCCCCTGTTTCAAATGTGTTTCTTGTAAACAACATATAGTTGAATTATGATTCTTAAAACATTCTGCTATCAGCCTCTGTTTTATGGGAGAGTTCATCCCATTCACATTCACAGTTATGATTACTGTCTGTGTCTTTCCTTCTATCCTTTCCCCCATTTCTGTCATTAGTTCTCTCTTCTCCCTTCCCCTCCACAATAGAGTTTAGATTTTTGACCACTGCCTCCCTCAGTCTTCCTTCTCTTCTTTCAGCCTCTCTCCTTTTATTCCCCTTTTCCCTTACTGCTTCTTCCGTCTCTTTTAGTCTGCCCTCCCCTTTCTCCTCCTACTGCCTGTAGAGCTAGTTAGATTCCTATCCTTAGCTAAGTTTGCTGTTTCCTCCTTGAACCAAATCAGATGAAAGTAAATCTCAAATAAGGCTCATCTCCCTCCTTTCTTCTCATCTACTGTGATATGTTTTTGTGCCTCTCTCTGTGCTGTAAGTTACCTTTTTCTGCCTTCTCCTTTTCACATCTCCCATTGCAATCCCTTTGCATCCTTAAATCACATTTTTGTCCTCACATCATTTATCTTATACCCACTTCATCTACCTATGTACATCCCTTTAATTTATCATAGGAAACATACAATTCTCAAGATTAACAAGTGTCATCTTCCCTTAAAGGGATGTCATTAGTTTGCCCATATTGAATAACCAGTTTTTCCCCCTCTTCACCTTTTTAATGAGACTCTCTTGAGATTTGTTTTTGAAGATTGAATTTTCTATTCAGCTCTGGTTTTCATCAGGAAGATCTGGAAGTCCCTTATTTCATTGAATATCCATCTCCTTGCCTGAAATAGTATGCTCTTTTTGCTGGGTAATTAATCTTTAGCTTTAGTCCCAGCTCCTTTGTCTTACAGAATATCATATTTTAATCCCTCCAGTCTTTTAATGTAGAAACTGCAAGGTCCTGTGTGATCCTGACTGTATTTCCTCAATATTTGAATTGTTTCTTTCTGGCTGCTTACAGTATTTTGTCCTTCACTTGATAGTTCCGGGATTTGGCAATCATATCCCTTAGTGTTTTCAGTTTGGAATCACTTTCAGGAGGTGATTGGTGGATTATTTCAATGAATATTTTGCTATCTTTATCTAGGACCTCTGGGCAGTTTTCCTTAATGCTTTCTTGGAAGATATTTTCCAGGTTCTTTTTTTCATCATGGCCAACTAATAATTCTTAGATTTTCTCTCCTGGCCCTATTTTCCAGGTCAGCTGTTTTTCTAATAAGATTTTTTATGTTTCTTTTATTTTTTCATTCTCTAGGTCTATTTGATTCTTGATGTGTCACAGAGTCATTAGCTTCAATTTGCCCAGTTCTAATTTTTAATAGATTGTTTTCTTCAGATAACTTTTGCATCTCCTTTTCGATGTGACCAATTGTTCCTTTTCAGGAATTATTGTCTCCAATTAGGTTTTGTACTTCCTTTTCCATTTGTCCAATTTTTCTTTTTTAAGGGGCTGTTCTCTTCATTGCATTCTTTTTCCATATTTTCAAAATCATGGACCAGTTTTTCTTCTCTCTAATTTGACTTTTAAAATTCTTCTTGAGCTCTTCCAAGAATGCTCTTTGGGCTTGAGACCAGTTCATATTCCCTTCCAAAGTTGGGAGTAGAGTCTCAATGCTGATCTCTTTAGTATTCACGTTTTGATCCTTGGCCCCATGGTCTTTTCTTTTACAGTTTCCTTCTTGCTCATGATGATTGCTTTTTCATGGCTTTTACAGTGGATCTCTACTTCTTGGACACAGGGGGCTCTGTCCCATGGTTATTGGGCTTAAAATTTGAGGCTTTGTGTATTATGACCTCTGGTTCTTTCAGTTAGAAGCTTGAATGCTACAGCTTATCTGGTGCTGAGCTGGTTGATGTGCCAAAGCAGAGGCCAGGTGAAATTTTTCTGAGTTTCCCCAGAGTTACCCTGGAGTTCACTGAGTGAGGAGTCAGGGTAGTAGTGATCTGGTCACAGGAGGTCTCCCCTTTTGAACTAGAGCATAGGCAGGCTCAGCAGTTGATGAACCCCATCTGTGTTAGTGTCTTCTTGATTCCCCTGGCTGTGCTGAAGCACAACTGGGGTCCTGGTGTTGGCAATTACAGACAACACCTCCCTGGGGCTTAGGATCTCCTCCTGGTTGAATGAAGTGGGGCTATTTAGGACAGTTCTGGTCCTGCACTGGTCCCCTTCAGCTACAGCCAGAAGAACACCTCCCTTTGCTATTTTCCTAGCCTCATTGGCTAAGAGACTGTTTGGCCCTTCAGCTGATCCCATTATTCTAGGATTTTCCCTAAGGAAATAGTCCTGGGATTTTCAAGGTCAACAAGGGGAGGGCATTTGCAAATCACTCCACCATCTTGGCTCCTGGAAGTTCAAGACTTACAGACATTTAATCTGTAGGCTGATAGTTTCAGGAGTAGTTGTTGCTATTGCTTGGGGTTCTGTTCTTCTCTCTCACTCAGTTCCATTGGATTCCTGTCCTGGACTGATGTACTTGAGATTCTGCACTGCTTTACTTCACAATATGGTTCCTGCTCAGCTTTGCTGTGGAGGGGTCTTTGCTTGTATAGTCTATGTGCTCTGTGCTCCTCCAGAACCATGCAACAGATTCTTCCCATTAACCTTTTGGGCTGTTCTGGGCTGAAAATCCACCACATTTTGTCTCCCAGTGAATTCTGCCACTGTAAAATTTTTTCAGATTCTCCTTTTAGAGGTATCTCAAGGAGATTGTCTTAGAGTTTAGGTGAGTACTTACTCTACCACCTTGGCTCCACCCTCAAACATGTTTTAGAACAATTTGGAGCTATGCCCAAGGGCCTATAATGTCATGCATACCCTTTTTTCCTAGCCTAATAGTGCCACTACTAGGTCTGTATACAGAAAGAAAGAAAAAATGGGAGGAGAATGTGTATGTATGGAAATATTTATTACTTCTCTTTCCTGGTGGAAACTGGGAGGATATCCAACAATTGGAGAATGGCTGAATAAATTGTGATGGAATACAGTTGTGCTATAAGAAATGATGAATAGGATACTCTTGGAAAAACCTGGAAAGACTTACATGAGCTCATGCAAAGTGAAATATTCTGCATACAAAGTAGTAGCAATATTGTGAGATGATCAGCTGTGAATGATTTAGCTATTCTCAGAAATACCATGATACCAGACAACTCTAAAGTACGGAATTATGATGGAAATTGTTATCCATCTCCAAACAAGGAACTGAGAGTCTCTGAATATAGATCAAAGCATACTTTTTTTCTTTTCCTTGGTCTACAACATGACTAACATGGAAATACGTTTTGCATGAATATACAGGTATAACCTATATCAAATTTCTTGCCTTATTAATGAAAGACCAGGAGAGGGAGGAGAGGAGAGAATTTGGTACTCAAAGTTTCATAAACATGTTAAAAATTATTTTTATATGTAATTAGAGAAAAATAAAATACTAAGAATTAAAAAAAGAAATAAAAAAGGAATATAATAAGAATGTAATTGCTGCATCTCCCATTGTAATAACCTTTATTTGTTGGTTCAATATATCCCACACATTCTAAATCACTATTGTCCACTCGCTAGTGATATTTGCTTCAAACCCATAACTTCCTTGGACCATAGGATACTGTTGATCAAACAGCAGGGACTTATGACTTTTAGAGTGCCCTGAACTGTTGTTGAAAGGAGTTTATAACCTATACATAGGCTGTGATGAGTTGACCTGGAATTGATGACCTGGAGAAAGTCTTATGACCCATGAAAGGCCTGTTAATAAAGTATTTATGATTGATAGACTTCTCCCTTAGCCAATAATAAGATTTGTCCACTCATAGAATTAGTCACTCTGTGAACTGTAACACCTTTCTGTCTTTAGTGCACTCTCAAATGTATAAAAAGTAGCTACCACCCAAGAGGAGGGTTCCCTGATGGTGAGAAAAATCTTGGACTCAATTCATAAGGGATGCCCTACTAAATTGATTAATCCTGCTTGGTGTTCTCAGTAACTTTTGTTACAAGTGGAATTTTGTGACCCAGAAAACTCAAGTTCAACCCACACATTACCCCAATTTTTTTTATTTATGCATGAACATAGCAGGCTTTGAGTTTTACCACCTAATTCATTTTGTCTTATTTTTGCCATGAATTTCTTCAATGCTACTCTTTTCACATTTTAGTTGTTCTCTTTGGCATCTACCTTAATGATATATGGAGGTAATTTTCTTCTGCTGTTGTCCTTAATTTAAAATCATTTGAATTAAACTTATAAGATTTCAGATACATATATACAGAAATTTATTATATAGGCATATTCTATTCAGTTTTTCTATTGCAGTGTTGGACAGCCGTCTTTATTTTTTTGGATATATACGTATTTGCACATACATGTTTATTTGTATGTTTGTGCGTATATATGTATTTAGATTTTACCTATCTGCAACTTTCCAAGACATACCAAAGCAAGCACTTTCACAAAGTAAATCCCAATCCCTCCACAACAGTTATCTATTGCAAAATGAAAGAAGGGATTCCTTTTATTTTTGACAATATGTTGCTAATGTTGGCTGTTAACTGTAACCGATGAGGTTTTGTTTGCTTCTAATGTTGACTTAATTTAAAATTTTGCAATTGCTATTTGATTTTTTTGTCTGTTTTCTTTATTCTGAATCTCATCATTCACATATCCCCATGTTTCTTTAAATTCCTCACCTTCATCATTCCTTAACAGCACATTAACATTCAATTTAATTAGGTGTGCCATAAATCATTCAGGCATTCCCCTATGGGTGGGAATGTATTTTCTCTTCAGCTTTTTATCACAAACAATTCTGCAATGGATATTATACATGTGAGTCTTTTCAGGTTCATAATTTCCCTGAGATAGAATGCCTATAATTAAATCTCTGGGTAAAAGGGGGTGAGCAGTTTAGTAGTGTTTATTATTTTATAATCACAGTCTTTTTCCTAGAATTGTTGAAACAATACACCATTCTTCCAGCAGTAAATTACTATCTCTATAGTACAATTGCTTGTACAATGATTTTTTTTGAAATCATTGCTACTTCAATCTTTGTGAGGTGATAGAATGAGGCTGGTGACTTTGTACAGCCCTCCCTCACTTAAATCCAATTCACTTGAAGTCATGGCATCACCTTCTGGAAGTCATGGTCCTCTTTTTTTTTTTTTAAATAAATTTATTTAACTTTTTACATTCATTTTCACAAGATTTTGGGTTCCAAAATTTTCTCCCCATTTGTTCCCTCCCCCCTCCCCCATACACTGGACATTCTAATT
>JAQQSK010006005.1:0-14643 GCA_028658325.1 Potorous gilbertii
TATTAAGAGTTAACAGTTGTATATTGTACCTTGTAAAGGTAATCAATGATAATGGGGCACAGTGGATAGAGTACCAGAGCAGAAGTCAGGAGGACCTGAGTTCAAATCCCACTTTAGACACTTAACACTCACTAGCTATGTGACCTTGGGCAAGTCACTTAACCCCACCTGCCTCATCCTGGGTCATCTCCAGTCATCCTGATGAATATCTGGTCACTGGATGCAGATGGCTCTGGAGGAGAAGTGAGACTAGTGACCTGTACAGCCCTCCCTCCCTCAAAAAAAAAAAGTCAAGTGCAAGTCATGTCATTATTTCTCTGATGGCATGGTCTTCTTTGGCAATGAAGGACAAACACACAATCAATGATAGTATAAAGCCAGCACAATTAGCAAGATTCTTAAAAACCAAGCTTTATTTTGTGTGTGAAAATAATGTGTGCTACCCAAAGAAATTTTTATAGTTACACATTTGAAAAACTTGGGGGTATAAAATCTTAATTTTAAGGAAGTGATTGTAGAACATTTATAAATAAATAAAATAAAAAATTAAAAAAAAAAACTTGGGAAAATAATTTTCTAAATTTAATTTAATTTAAATTTTCAAAAAAAAATCTTCCAAATGAAGAATTTTGGTGGGCTTTCAACTCATTTGTTAAAAATATCTAAATGCAACACCTTCTGATTAATTTGTAACAAATAATCAACATCCGAAAAAATTGGAATTTATTAGTTACATTTCAACATGTGCCTTTGCGTAACTGGTAGATGAATTTGAAAAATGAGCAACATGATTTACCAAGCATGACCAATGATACGTTTCTTCCATTTGGATTTATATTTGTTTGGGGTGTATCATCTTCAGCTATGGCATCCATTAAAATCAAATATCAAAATTAACTGCATTTAGATTCCAACTTTCAAATTGCTTTATCATAAATGGTAAAGCATATTTTCAAAAATAAGAAAGCAAACTCAATCCCAATGCTCTCACTAAATTAATATTTAGCAACAGCAATAATTTTAATGAGAACTGAAAGTTTTTGTGCCAAATAACATTTTGAAATATTTTTTGCCATCCATTTTAAATGTTTGTTTAAATATATTTTATAATATAGATCATGCATTTGTACAGGTTGTATTTGTATATATTTATGATTAATATAAATATGCACCTATAATAGGAACAGATAACTTTTTTTTGAACTAATGGATATTGTAAGGAGTTCAGTCAAAAAGTTTGGAGGCTGAAGAATTAGTCTGGGATTATTCATTTACAACGAAGCAACTAAAGACCTGTGAGTTCACTGAGGTTAAGTGATTTGCCCAAATCCTAGACCCAAGCCTAGTCTTTCTGACTCCAAGTCTGGTGGTCTTTACAGTACAATGCACTTTCTAGGTGGGGAAGCATTGTTTGCGTCTCTTTCAGGAATAATTGCCTAGTCCATTGAGTGGAAAAAAATAAAAATAAGAGAGTAAAGTATATCAGCCACAGAGATTCACCAAAAAGCCTAGAGATAAATGATCCAGATTATGTTTCTTCACGTTTTACTGACTTCTAGAATGCGCAAAAAGTCTTCAAGATAGTATGAATTTGTCACCAAAATGGAGGAGAAATTGACAAGGTAAACTTTAGAATAGAGGTTTTCAAATGACGTAGAAGCAACTCTCTTTTTCACAAAAAAATTTGCAATGCCTCACATACTTTGATAAAAGCAATCTACGTAAGGTAAGACTAGGCAATTGTTCATCCTACTTAATATAAACTGTAAAATGCTATCCTAAGACACTTTCACTAGATAGAGCACATATAGCTTGTTTACTAGGTATGAGAAGACCAGGACACTTCAGCTGAATCAATCAATAATAATCCCATGAACAAAGAGTGAGAAGTCCTTGATTAGTTGAGAAATCTTTGACAGCTGTTGGATGAAATAAAATAATATTGCATGGAAAATCTGTTTGCTTTAATAGATGGCCTGATCATACCCTTTATGAAGAAAGGCAGATTCAGGGATCTACAAGGGTCTCAGCAGCAGTTTCACTGTATGTAAGAGGAGGATCTTAAGGCATTTGACAAAAAGACCTTGGAGTTGTGAGTTACCCCTTTTGTCACTTGAGCTCTAAGGTTGGGTTCACTTTCTCCTAGACTCTGTATGCATGAGGATGTTTCAGATTTTGGACTGGATGAACCAAGTATAACACTGTAGTGAAAGTACTTCTTGCTAAAAGCTAATTGAGATTAGCTATTTAATTTCAAATAATTAATAATCACTGAGAAGAACACAGGTTGGGACTCTTGATCAGTAGCCTTAGAAAGTTACTTCCAACCCTTCAAGGCTACTCTTAGAACACAGAGAGGACAGACAAGTAGCAGTCTAACTCTGGGGACTTGCCTTGCCAATGTCAGTAGGGTTTGGAGAGTAGCTCTAGAGTCTATGCTATACAAATCATTTTTTTTAGCTTATATTTTATGCAAATAGAATAAATAAGGTTGTTTTAAATAGCAAATATCTTAAACACCCAAGAAGAGCATAACACTATATATTTATTTAGAAAATCCTTTATAATATTCATATCTATAATTATGTTTGTAACCATATTATATGGGAGTGAAGTGGATAGATTGATGACCTTGGAGTCAGTCAGGAGGACTTGAACTCAAATCCAATCTTCGACACTTACTATCTGTGTAACCCTGTTTGCCTCGGTTTCTTCATCTGTACAGTGAACTGGAGAAGGAAATGGCACACTACTCCAGTATCTTTGCCAAGAAAATGCCAGATGGGGTCATGAAGAGTTGGATATTATATTTGACTAAACTACCACCACCCTATTATTAGTAGTAGTAATGTAATGACAGGCTTATTCTTTAATGAAGTTTCTCAAGGTACTCTCGTGGATAATATTTCCACTGGTAATTCTTTTTCAACCACTAATCAAGGCCAGCATTTAGTTTTTACAGTAACTATTATAGAAAGTCCCATTTCACATTAATAAGTAGGTCTTTACTTTGTTCTATTTCATTTGCAGTGAAGCTATTTCTTAAGATGAAAAATATAATTTGGTGAATTTGTTAGATATAGACGCAACTTTTCCATAAATGAAATGCCTTTCTTTTCCTGGATCAGAGTATAAGTTGAAGGCCTTATTTAGAATACTTTATCTTTTATAAATGCCCAACAAATTGGTAAGCTTCTGCAGGAAATTTTTGTTGTAAAATTAATTTATTTCATCTCTATCCTGATGATTTAGAAAAATGAAAATTTATTTCCCTTGGACTTAAATTATATTTTATGCAAATAGAATAAATAAGGTTGTTTTAAATAACAAATATCTTAAACACCCAACAAGAGCATGGGCATAAGGAAGCTAGCATGTTTCAAAATAACCTAAAAATGCCCTGTACTGGTCATATTATTTCCTCAAATGTCTTTGTTTTAATAGACTGGTTTTTAAAAAGTAGAATTGATTACTCTTATAACAGTCTGAAAAACAAACTCTTCATTGCTCCTGACTCATAAGTCTTGATACAAGTGATTGGGTAAAGCAAGAAATGTGACCAGATTTCATGAAGGATTGCATTTTAAACTACATATTCATTTTATAGATTGCTTTTAGGTCTGTCATCAATTAACCCTATCAGCACAAAATATAATTCTTCCTTGTCATACAATTTTCATTTTCAAAGATGTCAATTTTGGCAAAATTTTAACCTGTTATGTCACTGTCATCAATTAAGTTTGCAAGGTAACAAATCTTCCCTAACACCAGTTTTAATAGTATACTATATAAATTAATGAACACATTTAACTACCTCTGTTGAATCATTTATTTGCATGGCAAAATAAAATTTTAACTTGGCAATTAATTGATTACCAAAATCTTCAGAGATATGTTCAGTTATTGTTTCTACCATGATATCTGCAAGTAGAACTGTTTAAATCTGGTTTTCAAAGAAATATGTAAACCATGTCAATAGTTCCAGTTAGTAGCAATATTTTAATTAGATCATAAATTCTTTAAAGATTGGCACTGTCTTTTGCTCATTTTCATATCACTAGTTCTTAGTATAGTGCCTGGCACATAGTAGGTGCTTAATAAAAGTCTGTTGCTAATATGCTATTTCAACAAGGGGATATAAGGGCATTTTCTCAACTTTCCATGTCCAGTTTGATCAATATAACTGCAACATATTCAGTTTCACTTTTTTCTTTCCATTAATATAGGTGTAATTATTTTTGTATTGTTTTTGTGGATCTGTTTACTTCATTTTGAATTAGTTCATAAAAGTTTTCTCATGTTTCTCTGATTTTTTTCATATTCATATTTTATTTTGTTACAGTTTTTGGTATTCATGTACCATAATTTGCTTATCCATTTCCTATTCAATATGTCTCTATCTGTATATCTTTTGTCTTTTATTATTTGCCCGCAAAGTGCTACTATGAATATTTGGTGGATATGAGACCTTTCCCTCCTTGAAGTATTCCTAGCAGTAGAACATCTGGGCGGGGCATTTTAGTCACTTTTTCCCCATGGTTCTAAATTACACTCCAGAATGGTTGCATCAATCCATAGTTTCACCAACAGTGTATTAGTGCATTTGTCTTCTAATAGCCCAAACAATAGTGACTATTTAAAATTTTGTTATCATTTCCATTTAAGAAATATGAGGGACAACGTTAACATTGTTTTATTTACATTTTCTTGTTAGTAGAGATTTGGAGCAGTCTTTTATGCGTTTGTTAATAGTTTGCAATTCTTTTGAAAAGTTTTTTTTTATATCCTTTGATTACTTATCCATTGGAGAATAGCTCTGGATCTTATTTATTTTTGTTAATTTCCCATATGTCTCACTACTTATTCAATGGAGGAATGCATCTGGTTCTTATGTATTAGTGTTCATTCTCTTCTCGTCTTGCATACCAGACTCTGATCAGTAGAATTTGATGCAAAGACTTTTTCCTATTTGATGGTTTCTTCCTAATTCTTGCTTCATTTATTTTTTTTGGAAAAAACTTTTCCATTTCATTAATCAAAATTATCTCTTTTGTCATTTGTGTTCTTTTAATCCATTATTTGGTTAAGAATTCTCACTTTAGCCATAGTTATATAAGATATATGATTTCATTCTCATCTCTTTTTTAAAATGTCACAGTTACAGTTTTTGAAAATTTGTTTTTACTTATTAAAAGCATATCCTTTTCTCACAAAAGAATTATCTTCCCATACCAGTGTTCTGTGTGTATACTTTCAAGTTGTTATTTCAATATTTTAGATTTCATGCTATCTGAATCAAAAGCATCTGCACAAAACTAACACAGTGGTAGTCTTTTCTCTCTATACTTGGGAATCTCAGTGATAAATAAAGTGGATCATATTTTCTGGATTTGGAATTTTTTATTTTTGAATATCTGTACCTTTGATTATTAAACAGTTTCTACTTTCTTTGCTTGCATTTTAAATGCTCCAAGGGCTTTTTTCTTCATATTGACTTTGTGTTTATTCATTACAAAAGAATATGATTTTATAAAAATAGAAAAAATAAAAATATAGGGAAAATTAAATTTAATTGTTGACTATTTTAAGCAATTATCTACAGGTAGGGCTATAAAAAGATTTAAGTGAATTAGTGCAAGAAAAATCACATTTATTTTTACTAACTTCAAACTGAAATTTGACTTTCCTCTGTTATGAATTGAAAAAGATACATTGTTCTGATGAAGTATCCATAGGCTTTACTGGATTGTCAAAAGATTCCATGACAGAAAAAAGTTAAAAACTTGTTTTATAATTATTCTTTAGATATTTCTTTTTTTTAAGTTGCAGTCTTTTCTTTTTTTGGGGGGGCAGTGTTGTGTTCATCCTTCATTGCCGAGGAACACCATCCTGTCAGAGAAATATTGACATGACTTGCACTTGACATTGTTTTGAGTGAGGGAGGGCTGTGCAAAGTCATTAGCCTCACTTCTCCTCCAGAGCCATCTGAATCCAGTGACCAAACATTCATCAGGGTGAGTGGAAATGATCCAGGATGCACTTGGACCTTTGGGTCAAGGTCTTTGCAGGTACTTACTTAGGGTGAGGTAACAACATTCATTCACTAAATAGGACTGTTTAAGTAGTAACCAGGGAATGGCCCCTTTAATGAGGCCAAGAAAAATAGACATCAGCCTAGGAGGGAAACAGCAACAGTCTCTATTGATAATCACTTTAAAGTCAGGAAGGTTCAAAGGAGCCCTTAGGCAGGGGCCCATTGGTGTCCAAGTTTCAGAGTTCAGTAGGTTTAAAATTTTGGGAAAGGAAAAGACAGGAAAGGAAGGGAAGGGAAGGAAAGGGAAGAGAAGGGAAGGAAACTGGCCAGTAAAACCCAGTCACCAGGGTATCTTTTGGCTATCCAAATTTACCTTCCTTAGGAGAGGAGAAGGAAGGGGAGAGGGAGACAGACAGGAGAGGGGAAGAGGGGAGAATGAGAATGAATTTATTACATTGTATTTGCAAATATAATGATACCTATTGAGAAATATAACAGATATTATAGCATTTTTGTTCTACCAAAAATTAATTTTAATTTGCAAACTTCATATTCATGTGTAGCAAGCAGTAATATGACCCATGTGTCTCATGAGCTTCTCCCCAAGGGATTGTGTCAGTGGCAGATCTTCACTGTAATATAGAACTAATTTACCATATTTTTCAGGCTTTCTTGTTCTTTGATTTGAATTTTTCTCATTGAAAAAAGTGCACAAATTTATGTTGGCATCATACTCAAAAACATCCATTGGTTTGCTTCCCTCTACCTCTTCAAGAGATGTTATTACACCTCTACAGCCTGGGGGATACAACCCATAGTTTGAAAACTTTACTCCAGAAATTTTTTTCATTTTTGAAGTATTATGTCTAAAATATAGATGGCTATCAGTATGTGGCCTCTGGTACCCTAAAGATTTACTCCTAAATATTTTTTTTCTATGAAAGATAGTTTAGAACAGCAGTGCAAATATTTAACTTGTTCTGAGATTTTAAGCAAGCAGGGTACCATTCTGGGTCTGCCTTCTACCCCTCATCCCACTTCACCCACCCACTAAATGGGGGAATTTTACTGGCAAGAAGCCTGTGACTTCACAAAGATGAAATTAAAAAAAAACCTAGAAGTACTCTCTGTTGAGAGACCTAAAGGCCAGTATTCTTTGATATATATATACAGTTTAAATGAACATTAATTATCTCTATTAGCACATGCTGCTTTGATGGATCCACAGTTTCATTGGTTTAGGGTGAGGTGCTCCTTCCATTGATATAAATGGATCATAACCCTTCTATGCCTTCTCATCTGTGTGATTTTAACACCTTCTGTCCATGTTTTCCCTTTAATAAATTAATGTTTATAGATAGTCTAGGAATTGTGTGATTCTTAGCACCTTGTGTCTCCCTTTTTGTCACTCTGCCACCATTATGAGGAGGGGCAGCAACACTGAACTCTGTGGTTTTGTATGTTTCCTTCATTGTCATGGTCAAACAGATTCATTACCTGGTGATGAGCCTCTCCAAATTTAAGTAGATGATTCTCAGATGAAAGAGTCATAATCTCTGGGTCTGTACTATGTTTTCATGTAAAAGTGAAAATTACATTTTGGGATAAGATTTAAAATACTAGAATACATAGATACCAATTTTACTATCTCCTTAACAAAATTCAAATATTAATGATCTAATGAAAGCTCAGCCGTTAAATAATTTGTAAAGCTCTCTCTATGAATTATTCTACTTAAGGCTCACTCATAACCTGCTGCAAGATTGTCACTAATATTATTATTAATTGTGTATTCCAGATAAGGAGACTGAGGCACAGAAGATTTAAGTGATTTGCCCATGATGTGTCAGAGGAAGGATTTGAACCCAGGTTCCTGACTTCATCAACTATACCATGTTGCCCCCCTACTTTTAACATTGCTTTTTGAAGTTTACTGTAAGGGATTTTAACTTTTGTTCATTTACTGAAATTCCAGGAATTGAAAACAATCCCAGGTTTTTAGTCTCTTCATATCCTCTCCAAGCCACTGGGAGCTTTGGTGTTAGAAGTCTATGGGCTAATTGTGCACCTTAGGTTTTTAGAAGCATTTTGCCTTTCACCTCTCTATCTGAAACCTAACGGAGAGAATTAAAGGGCTGCTATATTATTGGGAGTACTTCCTTCCCTTTCTGTCCAGTCCCTCCCATGAGAACTTGATTTTCTGCTTCCATTTCCCACAAGGTGAGAACCAAAAATTCCCCAAAGAATACTAAGCTTGCATGGAAAGTAGTCTGCTTATTATGTCCCATTTACCACAAGTTTCTCTTCCCTCTTGGCTTCTTTCCTCCTTTGCAATCATTCGGTCATTTATATTGAACAGATACTTTCACAAGCAGGCTCCCAGCAGTTTTTCCCCAGATGCTGCTATGCTCTGCTTGTTTTCCAATGGAGGTTGGGCCCTTTCCCTTCTGAACTCTTTGAAGCAAATTTTGAAAAAATGTAACAAGTTTTTAAATATAGAACTTTTCCCCCACTTAGTCTTCCAAGGTTTCAAAGTCCTTGTGACAGTGCTTTGGAAGTGTATACATTAAAAAATACTGAACATATTGGACTAAGCTACATATTACTTACTGGAATGGTCCTATTTACTTCCAGTGTCGTGCATCAACTAAACTTATATGCACAAGTAACCAAACACATTCTTCAAATTACAGTATAAACTATCCAATAATGCTTTGGTTTTGCTTTTACAAATAAAGGTGTGTGTGTGTGTGTGTGTGCATGTGTGTAGGGATTGCTCTCCCAGGTCAAGGCTAGCTGTCATCACTCTTTGAGTTCTAGGTGTATCTCTGAAGGTTTGGAGGGGGCTTTCTCTATTGATAACCAGTCAAGTCCACCTTCTCCTGTGCTCCACCCCCTTTATATGCCAGTTACTAATGTTGTGGCTTCATTTAAACATTAAATAATTAATATCAATTATTTTTGAAAGGAATATTTACTTCAAAGACATAGCAAGCTGTACCAACATTTCCCTCAACACCTAGGAGCACCCTAAAACACCTGAGTGCCGGTAGAGATAAGTATTAGACAATTTACTCTCTATGTAACAAGTCAAAAACAAAACTCATTATTTTTGCCTCCAAATTCAGCCCTCTTTAAAAATTTCCCATTACCTTATAAGGCATTGTTAACCTTCTAGTAACCTAGTTTTGCAATATTGATATCATTCTCAACTCTATACTTTCATTTACTACACTTGCCAAGCACTTGCCAAATCTTGATATTTCTAATATGATATATCGCATACATACCCCTTTCTGTGCATTTGCACTCTAACCACTCTAGTTCAATTCCTTACCTGCCCATTGGATTAGTCTCTGTTTTTTGCCACTATCCTTCTTTCACATAGCTGCCTAGCTGATTCTCCTCAAGTCTGATCACGTCACCACCGTCTATCCCTCTCAATAAGCTCCAGTGGCTCCCATTACCTCTTAAGTCAAACATCAACTTGTATTTGGTTTTTAAAACTCTTCACACCCTGACCTCATCCTACCTTTCTAGACTTTGTAATCACTATTCTATGTCATGTACTCTACAATGCATCCACATGGGTCAACTTGTCCACACAAACAAATCTCCAATTCCCATCTCACATCTCCAAGCCTTTACTCTAACTGGCTCCATGCCTGAAATACCCTTCTTCCTCACCGCCCCCATCTTTCAGAATACTTGGTTTCCTTCAAGATTCAGTTCAAGTGTTTACTTCTTAATGATATCTTTCCTGGTCTTCTTAGCCGCTGGTGTTGTTCCTTCCCTCCCAACATTATTTACTTTTTATCAGAATATATGAATATAATTAATTAATATAATTTATATAATTATATTATGTATATATAAAATATATAATATAATTAATATAATTTATCAGAATATATTAATATAATTAACTAATTAATATAATTAATAACAACACAAACAATAGCTAATATTTATATAGCACTTATTATGTGCCAGGCACTGTGTTAAGTGCTTTATAATTATTTTCTCATTTGATCCTTTCAACAACCCTGGGGAAGTAGGTGCTATTATCCCTAATTTGCAGTAAGGAAACTGAGGTAAACAGGGGCAAATGACTTGCTCAGAATCACAAAGCTAACAGTATCTGATTTATAAATGTTTTGTATATGCCTATATATATAATGACTTATATATGCTTAATCATATGCACACATATGTGTGTATGCAGTAATCTCTTCTACATCTCAGGGGTTAGAGACATGGCACCCCAAAATTTGGAAAAATCAGCATAAAATTTTTTGGCCCTCCGTACCAGAGAAGAAGTCCAATTTATTATAATATTAAAAGTTTAAAAATGTTGATATTATATGATTCTATACATATATTTTATGCATATCTGAGTTTCTAAACCTTTTCTGTGTTATTTGCTGGCCTTTGTATATCATCTTTAGCTTCCACAAATCTCCCCCAAAATTCCCATTTAATTTCTTAATGCTGATTCCATGAAATATTCACACTATAATGGAGAAAGTTGTGATGTAGAAGGGATGTATGTGTGTGTGTGTGTGTATGTATGTATGTGTGTATATACTGTCTTTTCAAGTAGACTATATAAGTTCTTTGTGTGCAATGACTGTGCTGTTTTTATCATGGTATGCCTTGGGTCTAACATCATTCCTAACACATATGAAGCACTTAATACACATTTGGTTTTCTTTTTTCATGCTCTGCTTATCAACATCTGTGCAGAATATGGGGAGCCATAGCTCTGAGGAGAAAGCAGCAGGTAAAGGTGGGCACATCATATTTGGAATTATAAGAGACTAGTTATTCATATGATAGAATCTTTGAAACTAATCGTTGCTCATTCAAGATTTTTTTGTCTTGTTTTTCATATTTCAACAAGATTTTCTTTTAAAACATTGTGAACTTTTTGCTTGTAAATGAAAATTGGTGTCAGTATATAGGGTAGTGTGTTTATTTCCCAGTGGTTTTGGGGTTAGGGCATATGACCCAAGTACAAGTAAGAAAAATTCTCCCCAGTTGTTCTCATGGTCTTTAAGTTTCACAAAAGCTTTTGAAACAAGACTTGTATCAGTTTAATAGTCTTTATGTGCACTTTTCTCAGGTTCTTCCAACTGTTATCTAAACTATTTCTAGTGTCTACTATTATCTATTCTGTCCCAGCTTGATGTCTTTGATATAAAAAGAAGCAAGAAAAAATAGGCTTTTATCAAAAACAAATGGTATATTTTTTTGGAGGGGAGGGGCTGCTCTGACAATATTTTGTTTCTTTAGTTTACTTTATTTTAATATTTGTGCAGTTGCCTGTGTGCTCTTTTGTTGTTGGCCTATGTCAATACTGTCTGTTTTAGATGGCAGGTTCCAAGGGTGCAGGAATTACGTCCATTTCACTTTTTTTGTCTAGCTCCCAAACAAGGATAGCAGCCTACAGAAGGGCTTTATAAATGTTATCGAAATGACCCTGGTGTTTTTCGACCCCTCTTTTTTCAGCTGCTTTAAAATAAATTCTAAACCTACTGATTTTAGACACTATTTGTTTAAATCCCTCCCTTTGAAACAGATAGCCCTAGGTCCCAGGTTCAGACACAAACAACTGCACATGATCATTTGATCCTATTCACAAGACTAAACCACAATGATAAAACCATATTTTGCAAACTAAGTCTCAGGCTTTAGCATTATTTTTGGTAATTGTTGTATAATATATATACATTTTTGGGTGGAGTCTGTATTCTGAATATTCAGTTTTAAGTAATGATGGATAATGAGTAGGGTAGATCTTACTGTGATCCTTGAAGGTGATAAAGTACATAAAATTTATTTTTAGTAAAATTAACACCTTACATAGGAGAGACATCCAGGTACCCTATGTGACCTCTGAAGCTGGACAAACTGCATTCAGAAACCATCCCTGATCCCTACTAGCTTGGTAACCGTGGGTTAAGTCACTTATCCTCTTAGTGCCCTAGGCAGTCCTTTAAGCTTGTCTCAGAGCACTTGCTGATCTGTTCTGGTAAAGGGGGTTTCTTGAGGGTGACCTAGGCAGAAGTATTTTAGAGGCTGAGCCAGAGGTTTTTCCAATATTGGGAAGGGTCCTGAAGTATTCTGACAGAATAAGGCAGGGACTCAGTACTCAGGGGATGAGGGCTGTGAGATGAAATCTATTAGAGAAACATAAGAAATTATAATGATATCTAGAGTTTATTTGTACTATTAGATCCTCATAACAACCCTCTGAAGTAGGCAGAACAGGGGTAGAGATTCTGTGGACTCGAAGTCACATATGGCCTTAAGGCTGCAGGTTCCCCACCCCTGAGGTAGAACAAGTACTCTTACACTTATTTTACAGATGTAGAGACTGAGGCTCACAGAAATTTCATAATTGGTCAACAGGCACACAGATAATAAGTCAGAAAAAAGATTTGAACCCAGATTTCTCCTGACTCTGTTGAACCCAGTTTCTACTATGGCATTCTGCACTCCAGGAGCAAAATTCAAAGAAGTCCAGCAGCCAGGCTAAGGGGAGTCAGGTAGGGTCAGGCAGATGACGTCATATACGAAGCAGCTGAATGAAGGTTAGATTAAGTAACCTTGGTTCCTCACTGGAAGGCATGGGTATGACCTGAATGCTATAGCTTAGTCTTCCCTCACCAATACAGACACAGCAAAGAATGAAAAGATGAAGGCAAAAGCATTTGTAGTTTACTATGCCAAGTGCTGTGCTAAACTCTGAGGATACGCTGCCCTCAAGCAGCTTAGGAGGGATGAGCTAACTGATTGGGCCTTGGCCTTTTGTCCCTTTGACCTCTTATAACATTTACTGTGGTTCCCACCCACTTGGCACTGAGTCTTAGATTGCTTTGTATTTTTGCTTGACTATATCACCTATGTCTTTCCTTCAGAACAAAATCACCAGCTCCTCAAGGGCAGAGCTATATCTTGTACTTCTCTGTTCCCCACAGTGCCTAGCATCATGTCAAACACTTCATGGTTATCCATGTTAAAAGAAGGCAATCCAAATATGCCATTGAGGTTTCTATGTGTCACCCAATAGCTATGTTAGAGCCAGAATGAAAGTCTGTATGGTGTGCTGATGCTTGCTGGTGCATTTATTCTAGTGCATCCAAGTGAATGAACTTCTGATACTTCCAAAGACATAAGACATTGGTTGGTCAACCTATATAATGAAGTCAATTGATTCTTCTTGGATTAGTCAAGTTTATTTATTTCTTAAAAATTAATTACTTGAATAGCATGTGACCCCTCAACATGTTTGTAATCTCCTACTTTGATTCAAACAAATAGAACTTAGTTCAAGAAACATTAGTACACTATGAACTAAAAATGCATATCTCAAAGGCCAGATATGTTTTCAATGCATATTTCAGTGCTTAAATGCTTAAAAGGATTCATGGGCTACTCTAAATGGATATATGTGTGCTCTTCCAATAGGGCACAACACAACTTTTTATCCTTTGTAGCTCTTGTTTATGTCCTCCCATAAATCCTACACAAAGGATCTACTTACTGTTCTGGAGAACTTCAAGTCCCTTAGGATTGTATGGTTACCATCGTTGCACTCTGGTGATATAGGGTATCCTTCATTCTCACCACATAATTGGCTGGTCACTTCCTTTTTGGATCACACATCTCTTGAGTACAATTTCTTTCCTGCTACTTCTTGAATTTGAGTTATTGTCAGTAATGTCTCTCTATTAACCTTTGAGTCACCTAAAATTTTTATTCTTTTGAGATTGTAGTGACCCACGATTTGTAGTCAGAAATTCTTGGCAGTGGAATGTTTTTATTTCAGGGAGCAATTTGGGGTTCCCTGAACAACGTATTATGCAATTTCATAAATATAACACAATCCAATCTTCTCCTACCATTCAATTTGGAGACAGTTCATTGTCTATCTGCAATGTCTTTCTAAGAAGGCAAGACAGCAAAGGGCTATTACGCATTTACTACATGTCAGGCACTGTGCTAAAGGATTTAGAATTATCTCATTTGACCCTTACAACAACTCTGGAAGGCACCTCTGGGAAATGTTATTATGCTGATGCCCATTTTTTATACTTGAAACCAAGACAGGCACAGGATAAGTGATTTGCCCAGGGTCACACAGTTAGTGTCTAAGGTCCAATTTAAATGTGATCCTTCCTGACTTTAGGTTTAGTGCTCTGCCAACTGTACCAGAGAGCTGCCTCTAGATGTATTGATGGCTTAAGGCAGTAGACTAGCCATATGATCACATATTATAATAGGGCCAAGGAGTTTTTCCCCCTCCATGTGTTACTTTCCCCCACGAATTTTTAGGCCAATTTGTTCTGAGCTATTGTGGATCTTGTTAAGGAGACTCAGTCATTTTTAGGATGGGGTGCAGCCAGCACGATGTCAGCTACGTACCAGGGTGTCCAAATGACTTCATCTTTTATAAACACTCTTCCATTTGTACACTCTGCTGGAAATCTTCCATGACAATAACAAACACTTTTGGTGGTCAGGTAGCTCCCCGTTTGTGCCTAACTCAAAACTGATAATCAGAGATTATCGAACAAATTTATCCCCAAGGTTATGTTTACCAA
>JAQQSK010006006.1:0-14642 GCA_028658325.1 Potorous gilbertii
ATTCACTCTCCTTTGCCCTCCTGCAACATTCTTTAAAGGCTAAGATGTTTATTAGGATTTTGTTCCCATTGCTTATAAAGGGCTTTGCTTAATCCTTGTTAAATTAAATAGAAAAAATACATAACTATCAATCTATTAAAAACTGAGCTATGTTTATGTGAAACACAACCTAGCTATGTCTTAATTGTCATTGCAAAATTTATTCTTGAACTTTAGTTCATTCCTAGTAAATTTTTTTTATTACTGTTTAATTATTTTATTTCATTATTATTTATTCTTTTAAAATTTAATCTGAAAGGATTCAGTCTGATGCTCAATTTAGTGAAGTGTTTTCAAAATCCCAGCTAACATTTAATATGTTAATTACAAATTTAACAAATATGACATCTGTGTCCTTAACCAAGTCACTAATAAAAATGGTGCTAAGCATATGGTCAGGATAGATCTTTGAAGAACTCAAGTAGAAAGGTCTCTCACTTGATAGCCTGCCCCCCCTTCATAATTAGCTTTTATCCTGGCATTCAAACAGCTACAATCTCAATTAACTGAAAAATCATGCAGTCCACCATTCTCTTTTTGTCCCTAAGTACAGTTAGGGGGGACTTTGTCCAGTGTTCTGTCAGGCTAGGTAAAAATCTACTTTCAGAATTCTTTTGATTTATACATCTAGTAACCCTGTTAAACAAAGAAATTACATTCATCTCACATGATGTTTTTGAGGTAGACATCCTCTTATTAAGATCTTTGCTTTTGTTCTGACATATACTATAATTTCCTTCTGATGATATATTACAATAGTTTACTGGAAATGAAAGAACATTTTCCCAGTTCATGCCTTGGAGCCTCCACACCATTTCTATTTAAAACAAACAAAACAAAAACAACCCCAGGATAATATGTGCTTTTTCTGCAACACCTCTCTTGGCCTCCATGATTTTCTCAAGATCAAGAACAATCCTTACACATATCAATAAAATAAAGCACTGACCTTTTTAGATGCGAGCATTTGAATTTTAAATGTAACCCAAGGAACTGCAGACCCCTGGAAATAATTCTCTTCCCCAATCCTTCCAATTCAGTACAGAATAGATACCATGGCACTTATTCCCTGAGCATATGAAGAAGTGATGCCCCCACATAGTTAAATAACTCAATGTTTTCTTATAGTAAAGGTTTTATTGATACATGGTGACTTTTTCTCAACGGTTTCACGCTTCAGCATTTGCAGTTTAAAAAGTGAACATTTTAAGTCAAAAGTAAGTTGAATGAACAATGGACCAAACTTTGTGAACACAATTAAATCAAAACATTTATCACAAAGTAGAAAGTGATCGAAATGTGCAGATTGACGCTGAGAATTTGTTAAAATCATCATTTCCAAACAGTGGTAGGATAAGACTGATGGCACTGTGCTTCATTAACTCTGTAACTGAATTCCTAAAGAAATAACAAAACAAAGAGTAAAAATTAATGTGAATGAAAATATTGAGCCTGAAAAACCAAAGGATCTGTATAGAATGATGGTGCTACGAAAACCCTTTGATGTTGCATTTTTTTTTGAAAGAACATGCATAAGTTTTTGAGGGGCAGCAAACAGAAATACTGGGTGGCAATGGATCAGTACAGCTTCATTAAAAATCCTAAACTACATGAAAAGTTTCTATAAGAAAGGTTCTCAAACAATACCACGACGTTTGGCATAAAACAAATTCTCTTTTGATTCTTTGTATTTGTACTTGATCTGTACCATCGTTTCTCTAATTGGGTCTCAGCATATTGTTACAGAGCTAAGGAACCTCTGAAAGCAGTCCAGGGAAAATTGTTGTCAATTTCCTTATTTTCTTCTGTCTGTATAATACTTCCTCTCCTTTTCTTTCCATGTCCCCATGCAATAACTCAATTCTCTACAGGGGTCTTGAGAGTTTAATAAACACACTTGAAAATCTGTACATACTGGTGGTGCATCTCTCCCTGAAAGATTTTTAAACTATTTTTAAAATTCTCCTTATATAAGAACTCCACTAGGAAACACAAAATATACGTTTTTTTCATGTAACGACTCCCAGCTTATCCCTGTCACAGATAATGCTAGCTCTTGGTTTTAGCCAGACACTGCTCATCATTTTAGGAGAAGTTCCTTTTATTCCTGTATGTTCCAGTATTTTAATTGTAATAGGTGGTATATCTTGTCAATATCTTTTTCTGCATCTATTGATATAATATATTTTTCCTTGTTTTATTGTTAATAAGGTCAATTATGTTTATAGTATTCCTAATGTTAAACCAGAAGTCTATTTCTCATAGAAATCCAGTATGATTGTAGTGTATAGATTTAGGTAACAAGACCATATTTGTGCCATACAAGGAATTTGACAGGACCTCTTTTTCATATTTTGAAATAATTTATATAGTACTGGAATTAATTTTCTTTTAATGTTTGTTAGAATTTACTTGCAAATTCATTTACTCTTGGTTTTTTTCCCTTTTAAACATATCTTGTTCAATTTCTATTTCTTGGATAGACTTAAATAACCCATTTCCCATTCTGTCAATCTGGGTATTTCCTATTTTTATAAATATCAATTTCATCTAGATTGCCAAATTATTGATATGTAATAATTAGGCAAAATATCTCCTAATAATTTATTTTTTATCTTCTTCATTGATTATATATTCATCTGTTTACCTTTTTGATACTGGAAATTTGGTTTTCTTTCTTTTTAAAAAGCAGTTGGCAGAATGAGTTCAAAGGAGATGCTTTTGATTAGTTAACTCTTGATTCATTAGAATCAGAATTAGAATTCATTAGAATTAGTGATGTATATGCAGCATTATACAAATGGAGTATCGAATCATAGACTTCATGGTGAATCCCAGATTCATATTACCTATGTAATACCAGAAATTCAGTGATTTCTGAGTCTCAGTTTTCTTATTTTTTAAGTGAACTTAAAACTCTAAATCATAAATCCTCTGAGTATTGAAACTACTGTAAGAATGTGAAAAATCCCAGCATCAGTGTGAAACAAGGTAGAGTGTTTTCTTCCTCCTTATAAAAAAGTATGTGTTTAGGCTTAAGAGACTATCTGGTACTTGGGAATGTGTTCACACACTTGTTTGGTTCCTTTGGTATTATTAATTTTGTAGAGTAAATTTAATGCAAGAAAGCAATTAGAAACCAAAGAAATTTTTGCCCTATGTTCCATTCCCAGTACACTATGAAATGTTAAAGGACTTAAAAAAACAGATAAATTATGAAGATCCTGAAAGAAAAGTCACTGAGTGGCCCATGACCATAAAAGAACATCATTAAATAGAATGTAGGAAATCTATGCCTGACTTATTATAAAAGTTTCTTCTCTCACTGAAAATTTTACTTAGTCTACAAGTCAATCATTCTAAGTTCTGGGGTTATAAGGAAAGGTGAAGAATACCTGCTCTTACATGCTCATGGTCTAATGAGGAGTCAACATGCAAACAACTATGTACAAAAAAAGCTAAATACAGGATCAATTTGAAATAATGAATAGAAGGAAGGCACTAGATTATAGGAGATCAGGAAAGGGTTCCTGTAGAAGGTAAGAGGAATTTAAAGGAAACTGGGAAACTATGAGGCAGAGAAGAAAAGGAAGAGCATTCCAGGTATGGGCGAAAGACAGCAAAATTACACAGACTATTAATATTCATAAGCATTAACACTTGGAAAAAAATACACCATACATGCAGAAAATTCATCATGGTATACTGAACATAACTTTGAAGTCCAATCTGTATGCAACAATTTAGCAGTCCTAACTTGAACTATGTTAATTTTGTACTATGTAGTCCAAAGAACAGTCCAAATGAGAAGTGGGAGATGAGTTCCTTTCCTCATTCTGCTACTAAATTTGTGATCAGTCACTAAACCACTTCGGGCCTCAGTTAACTCATCTGTAAAATGAAGTGACTGAGAGGGATGAAAATAGAAGTTATGATTCACATTTACATAGTTTGTTTTGTTTTTTAAGTTTAAAATGTGATGACCTTACAGCAGCATTATGGTAAATAAGGCATATGTTGCATGTGGTTAATGAATACCTTTTTTAATTACCCTTAACTATTTTTTTCTTTCTATAATTAACATCGTTATACCATATAGAATAAGGCAATAGTGGGGAGTAGGGAGAATTGTCCTTCTTCTGGCCAAGAAGACTGCATTCTAATGCCTAGTAAAAAAATAATCAATATATCTTGCATCTATTCAAGGTAACTCTTCTCCAAGCAATTGTCTACATGTGTATTCTCTAGTTAAATATCAGCTCTTTGAGAGCAAGGATTATCTTCTTCTTTTATTTGTGTCTCTTCAGCACAATGCCCTTTAAGTACTTAATACATTCCTGTTGACTGATTCTATTTTGAGTGTTTAGAGTTACCAACTTGTTAAAAAATATAATTGCCAAGAAGTGTCATTACCAATGCACTGAGGAGATGAGCTCCATTTTCCCATATTGCATGTTATCTCCTCTTTTCCTGTCATCTTGAAACCCTCTTCACATGAATAGTTGACTTTAGTACCATGTGCATAGGTATTGGATTCCAAATCATCTCTTTTTTCTTCTGATCCTCTCACTTGCTTAATGACTCCATACTGTATTGCAGGTGGTTTGGAACATGGCTGCTTTTCTAGATGAAAAACAGAAAATGGTTATAAAACATAGTATTAAATATAACTTTAGGAAAAGTAAAAATATATCCTTTTGAATTTAAAAATAATTGCATTTAAAAATAACATGTGGATATTTCCTAAATGAATGGATACAGTGAAAAGAGCCCTGATCTTAAAGGCAGACAATGTGAGTTCAAATACCAGTTCTGCCATATACCACCTATGAGACTTTAGGCAAATTGTTTACATTCTTGGAGTTACAGGTTCCTAATCTAAAAAAAGATATTGTTGGACTTTACATGACTTCCAGCTCTAGTTCTGTGATCCCTTTTTACAGTTCTCTGTGATTCTACTTTCTATCTACTACTCACCTACATTACTGACTCATTCTTCTTTTTGTGTGGAGTATCGAGGCACGTTTCAGGACGTTTCAGATATTAGGAAATAATACACAAGAACTGTCTTCTGTCTCACTTTCCAGAACAGATTTGTTAGAAGTAAATTTGCCCACAAACACAGTAATTTAGCTCAGGGTGACTTAGAGGAGATTACTGTTTTTTATTGTCATGAGAGCTATCCTAATTTTTAGGGATTACATATAGGGGAGTCAGTATCACTTTGAAGGAAAATTATTTTGCAGGATATGAAATACTAACCAATACAATGTGGCAATGAATTCCAGTGTCCATTTTTACATATTATTTCTTTTTGTCCTCGAAGAAGGTAATTGTCTTTACAAAAAACATCGATTTTTTCACCATCCTCGTAACTCACCATTGTACTCATATCTTGAGCATTAGGTATCTGAGGTGGAGGTGCACATGGTTTCATTTCTAGAAGACATTAATATTGGTTGCTTTAATTCCGATTATAATTATGCTCTATGTGTCAGAGCCCAGAATTTTTCCAATGCATAGAACTGCCAAGTTCATGTCAAATGATGAAGAATTATAAACATTCTACCAAATCACTGATCTAATAATTGTAAGATGTATATACCTATTACTCTCTATCCCTCCTTATGGCTCATTTCTGTGAGTCTCTAATTTACACATGGTTTTGCCAACAGTCTCCATTAAATGACTTTCCTCTGGTTCATCATTGGAAGAAGATAATTTTAGTATGTTCTTCTCCTGGGGAAAGATTTCAAGTTAGTTTCTGGCTGATAGCTATGTGATTCCCGAAGACAAGACGAAGCAAATGTGGAGAGACTAGGCAGTTGGTAATGAATTATCAGGTCATTCTGAACGATGAAGCTAAGATAGAGAAGAAAGTCATTCCCCTGATTATAGAGAGACAGGTTTGGGGGTGTCAGTGAACACTTCAAAGTTTGCACTTTGAAGTATGAGTGGCACTTAATCCTTTCCTGACTCATGAAAACGATAAAAGTTTCATGTCTACTAGGAATCAACCAATAGATAATTGAACACATAGTTAGACATTTAGGGAATTATGCAAGCTAAATTTAAGTATTGATCAATGTAAAAGTAACTTTTTGAATTGATGAGTGTGTGTATTTATATATTGAAAGTGGAAATTTTACCGTAACTTATGTGAGATTTCTATCCAATTTTACAATATATTATTTGAGTATTAATAATTGCTTTGCTCCAATCCATACAAGATGAGTTTATTTAAGAAAGCAACTTGAAAATGCTTTATGTTACTTCTGTGAATTATATACTACGTATTCGAAAGCAATTACAGTAGTACAGATGAAGAGTGATAGTGGAACTAGGATGTTAATTGTGTAGATAGGGAAAAGGGGTCAGACATAAAGAATGTCAGCAGCCAATTGGCTATGTGGGATGAGGGAGTGTAAGAAGTTGAGGGCTATGCCAAGGTTACAGATGTAGGAGACTAGAAGAATAGAAGCTCCTTCAACAGAAATAAAGAAGTTTGGGAAATGAGAGGATTGGGGTGTGTATGGGGGATAGAAAATGAGTTCAGCTCCAAACTTGTGGGGCTTGAAATACTTTTAGTGTATCTAGTTTGAAATGTAAAATAGGACTTTGATGAAACCCATGCAGAAGAGCCCATTAGAGACACTGGAAAACAAAATCACATTAGAATTTGCCATTGTTCTATTTAAGACAAAAATAGGTGGTACATGCCCTTTTAAAGTTGATGGCCTCATGTGAAGGCAGGTGAGCCAAAACTTTCTGAAGCTTTGGTCATCATATTTTAAAAATGTGTCTAACAATGCTTGCATTGCACAGCACATTTTTGGGAAAAAATTAGCAAATCTTAAAGTGCTATAGAAATGTGTTGCATTTATTGTTATTTTCTAAGGTTCTATTTTACTTTTTCACAGGTGAAAGTAGGAGTTTAAGATCAGGAAAATTTGCTTTGGGATATAAAAAAAAACACTCTTACTTGGGCACTGTGGTTCAGGAAGCCATTTTCCATATTTACATTGTGTAGTTCTGATTTCTGAATTCCAGTTACATCTATAATTAACAACAATTTCATCCAATTCATTGTGATGTAGATTGACTTGTAAATCTTCAAAAAATTTTGATGCACATTTTCCAAGTTTATTTGTTTCTAAAAAGGGAACAAAATTTTAAAATGCAGTGACTAAGGTATGTCATTTAAATCAGAGATTCAGTTCTAAGTATGCAGCCCACAGGCTCCAGTGGTGACCTAGCCAGATTAAAACAATTGGTAGATATTTTAAAAAATAAATAAAAATATAATAAAATATAGATAACGTTACATTTTATATCTAAGTAATATGTCATTCAGGGATACTTGTTTGATCAACACCCTCCCCACCACCACACACCTTGTTTCTACTTGTTTGACTCCATTCATCGTTCTTTTATTCCACACACATGTATTGAGTACTGCAGGGATCAAGGGAAGCTTCATTGACAAGCTCAAATCAAGTTGAATTTTGAAGAATGAATAAAGTATTAATATGCAAGTGTTGCATCATGTTGTGTAGAGGGAAATGTGTAAACAAAGTTGGTGGCTAACAGACAACTGAGCCAACATCTTAGATTGGAAAACTTTTCACTAAGTAGAACTACACATTGAGGAAATATTACTGATCATATAGGATGACATGAATTTTGATTTTACAACCCAAGTCTGATGATTAGAATATCTGTTAACCTATTGGAATTTTCTTTAGTTATTTATCTTTGGGAGGGAAATAGATAGCGACAATTATCTGATTCCCCTGCAAACTTCTTCTGCCTTGCCTAAAACAAATTGACAGCCTATTTGTGGAGGTCATTGAGAGAACAATACCCACATGAACCTGTTCTCTTTATATCCAGAATATTGGTCTCTCACTGACCTCAAGATATTTGATATCAATATTTGTATTTCTGGAAACTGAACAGTTGGAAAAGTTTAATCAATGAAAATGTTATATTGATTTTCCCATCAAATGTAATAGCAACAAGAAAAACTTTTATGCAATGAACCCTGGGTATGAATTCTTTTGATAGTTTTTTCTATAATAACCCTCAAATAATTGGAGTTAAAAAATCATACACACTGATTACAGGGAAAATGGTGGAGTATCGGGACCTAGGACAGATCACATACTCTCAAAACACAATAGTAAACTCTAAAAATCTACCAGAGGAAATATTTATAAAGAAAACCAAAAATAAACAAATATGAGCTTTTTCATCCAGTCCAGAACTTCACCATTAGACCTGGCAGAATTTTGCACAAATTTTCAGTAGATATATTCATACACACAGATATACATACATTTATCTATATACACTTATACTTTTCCTAATAAATTCTACTTCTGATCTTTTTTTATGCTGTGCCTATCTCTTATTTCCTTTCCCTCCTGACTACTCTAATTTACTTCTTTCAAATACTTTGCCTTCCTATTACTTAGCCTATCCACTTCCAAGGATCTGTCTTTTATCCTTCCATTTCCATAACTCTAAATACCCTTCTATAACCCCTACACAACTTATTCCCTTACCCTCCCCTCTAGAGATTCCTCCCTTATTCTCCCATTCTCATTGATCTAAACACCCTCCTCTTTCATCTGTTTCTTCAACCTTCCCTCCAGAGACACCTCAATTCTCCTCTCCCTCCTTCCTATCACATTACTGTTTATATTGTTCTGAATTTAGAAAACCTTTATACTCATATGTGTGTGTGTGCGTGTGCGTGTGTGTGTGTTGTTTCCTCTTAAACCCATTCCCAATGAAAGTAGTTACCAGAACTGCCAGCCCTCCTCCATCATCTAATTCCTCTCTGTGGATTCTTCTTCTTCCAACTCATTTGTATAATATAATTACAATTTTCAGTCATTTTTAAGTGCTTTTTCTGTTGATTCATATCATACTCAGGTCTACCCCAGTCTTTCTTATGAACTACACAGTTAGTGGCCTTATTCTTTGCCAATGCCACCTCCTTCACCTGTACAAGTGATTTCACCCCATCCCATCCACTGAATAGATTTTCTTTTCTGTCATTCCTTCATGATCACTTGTGTTCAATTTCTCACATTATTCTGGTTTCTTCCTTACTGCCTACCAACATGTCCATATTTCCCTAATCCTCAAAAAACCGTTCCTTGATCCTTCCATTCTCAATAATTGTCATCCTACTTCTCTTCTGCCCTTTATGACTAAACAACTTGAAAAAACTGTTTATAAGTGCCTCTACTTTCTCTCCTCTTACTCTCTTCTTAACCCTTCCAAATTCATGAGTCCTCTAGAACTGCCCTCTACAAAGTTACTGAAGATCTCTTAGTTGCCAAATTTAGAGGCATTTTCTCACTCCTCATTTTCCTCAATATCTTTTCAGTCTTTGACACTGTTGACCACTCTCCCAATCTTGATTCTCTGCCCTTAATCTCATGTATCTGTGTTTACTAATCCAGGACAAAATCACCTGATCAGGGGTGTCCTGATCATCATCTCTCTTCTTCCCACTACATAGAAAATGAGGGGGTTTAGCTGCAAGGCCCCCTGGCTCCTATTTATCTCCAGAATTATGATAGGAAATCTGGACTAAGGTAAGGAAGAAATGGATACCCCGGCAGGAGGTGTAGGCATGATTAAAGAGGTTGGTCAGGATCCAACTGAACTATCCAAACATCCCCTCCCAAACAACTTTGAAATAATGTTCCAAATGAAATTTTAGAGTGGCAGAGAAACATTTATCCAGCCTAAGACAATTGATGAGTTCACAGGAGAGGTCTGAACACTTGAATGGGCACAGGCTCATAGAGCAGCAGGAGAACTAGTGGTGGAACTTGAAGGGGATTGTGATGGCAGATCAACTTTGGGGACACTCAGCCCAGAGATAGTAAGGGGGTCAGAAAACTGGTCAGAAGAGATAACGGGAGACCATTGCTGGTACTGGGTGCAACTGGTACTGACTACTGCCTATAAGCTTTTCTGGTTCACTGTTCCATGGTTTCAAGGAAAACTGCTGATTGGTCATAAAGAATTAGGAACCTTGATAACACTGCCTAAGTCAAGAGGAAGACTGGCATTTGTGGCTTCAGGAGAGCAAAGATTTGGTCAGAGGTTCAGGGCCAAGAGGAGCACTAGTTCTTAGAGTAGCAGAAAAGTAGTGGCCCTTCATATGTAAAGACAAGACTGCAGTCAAGAGAGTACTTCTCACTTCTCTCCCAAAATAATAACACCTTGAAAGTATCAAAAACTTGCAGACACTCAAATTCCGGCATAAAAAAACCTATAGATTTGCACGGTGTCTCCCTATCCCCAAGGTGAGCACAGCTCAATTTTAATATAAAGTTCAAAGTGAAGAAATATGGGAAAATGAGAAACCAACAACAACAAAAAGGGACTTGAACACAAAAAGCTATTTTAGAGACAGGGAAGATCAAAACATAAACTTAGGAGACAGCAATTTGAAAATAGCTACTATCAAAGGCTCAAAGAAAAATGCTTATTGGATCCAAAGATGGCAATAATTCCTTGAAGAGTTAGAGAAAGAGATAATAGAGTTACGGGAAAAAATTGAAAAAGGAATGAGAGTGATGGAATAAAATTATGAAAAGAGATTTTGTTAAAAGGTGTACCAGAAAAAATACTGAAGAAAATAGCAACTTAAAAAACAGATTTGGGTTAATGATAAGAGATAGAAATCCTCACTGAGAAAAAATTAAATGCAGAATAGCCCCAATAGAAAAGAAAGCATAGCAGTTCACAGAAGAAAATAATTCCTTAAAATTGGGCATGTAGAAGCTAATGATTCCATGAGACATCAAGAAGCAATTAAAACAATGACAAAAACATTTTAAAAATAGAAGGAAAATGTAAACTCTCTCATTGCAAAAACACTTGACCTGGAAAATGGATTGAGGAGAGATAATTTAAGAATTGTTGGACTACCTGATAATCATGTTTAAAAAACAAACGCAGTATTTCAAGAAATTATCAAGAAAAACTCTCTTGATCTCTTAGAAGCAGAGGGCAAAAATAGAAATTGAGACAATTCATCAGTCCCCACCTGAAAGTGATCCCTATACCTATTACGACAGGAAGGTTCAGGCATTGCCACCATCCTACCATTTTTTCCTGAAATATTCTCATATGGCTTGTGGACTTCTGTTGGTTGTTTGCACTAATGTAGACAGAGAACTAGATAGAGGAAGGGTTCTCACTGGAGAAAGGAAGTCGGGGGAAAATTCAGGAATTCAGAATTCTTTTTAGAAAAGAATTTTTCTCACTTTTATAGAAGCATCAGGAAAAAATATTAAAATACAAAATATAAAGTTAGCATTTATACACCACGTTAAAAGTTTACAAAAAATGGTATATGTTATTTCATTTGATCCTCAAAAGAGTCCCAGATGATGCTTTTATTATCCATATTTTATAGATGAAATATAAAAAATGAAGCAAAGGTTAGAAGGTTTGTTCAAGACGAAAGAGTTAATGTGTCTAGAACAAGACTCAAACTCAAGTTTTGCTGATTCCAACTTCATCATTGCATACTCCAAGCTACCTAATATAATTAAGTCAAATTAGAGAAGGGTTTGGCGGATGGGAGGGAGGGCTCAGGGGCTGCCCATGAAGAAGAAAGTATTTTCTGGAATCACATTCCCCAACTTTTCCTCTCTCAGGTGGAATAACACTGTATTATTAAACCTCCATTTTCACATACCAACAACTGTGATAGAAGCAAAGGCACAAGTTTATATTGTCCTTTTGCCCATTATATTGAGGTAGCAATTGAAATAGCCTCCATACTTTCTTCCAGTGCTTTTGAAGGTAACCAAAAATTCATGGAGGTATATTGTTCATAGATGTGAGATCTACAGGAAAAAACACAATGTATAAAGGAGGACTACGGTTTCCTATGGTCACTTACACACACAAAATACTTTCAGCAAGAGGGTAGAAATTTAAGGAGTTCTTTTCTAAAGTTCTTTTCTTGTTTTGAAGACCACTTCATGGTCCAACAAATAAGATGCCTTTGAAATGAATTTTTACTTAAGTATGTTTATGAAACTTTTTTTATTCCATCAACTATACATTAAGTGGAAGATTTTATTGGCATTTTAATTGTAATAAATACTTCATGGCATGCAAATTTATCAAATGAGTGAACAGGTTTTATATGAAATAAATAGTTTCTAGATGAAATTTAGGTTTATAGTGCTTCAAATAGGGGAACACCACAGTACAAAAGGCTCAGAGGAGTATGTCTCACAAATTTGAAAGTATATGTATACTTATTAGGCCACAACAATTGATAATTAATTAACTAATATATCATTACTGAATAGTAACATGTTGACTAATTATGAGATTCTTTGAGTATTCTGGTAGTTATGATTTTTTAAATATCACAAAGAGATTGTAAATATTTGTTGACAATATCAAAACTCTAATTGAAAAATAGTCTCATTTACCAATGCAATTAGGGAGTTGTGTCCAATTTCCTTGATTACACATAACTGTCTTGCTTCCAATCATTGTAAAATGTTCCTTACAGCCATATTCCACTGAAGCCCCATGGGAATATGACAGGTTAGGAATCTCAACATGACCATGGACAAGGTTAGGCACGCCTGCACATCTTCTTTTTTCCTCTACATAAATTAGAAACAAATATGATTTAATTATCTTACATAAAATAAAAAAACCTTCCTCTACATTCACATATAGATATATGTCCAAACATGGACAAAATAGAATTATGTCAAATGCAGTTTACAACGCATTACCAACACAAGAGGGTAAAGTTGTCCATTCTCCATCACTGCATTTTATTTTCTTGGGTCCTCTCCTTACAAATCCAGGGTCACAGTTATATTCTACTACATCATTATGACAATATATCTTGTCTTTTGAATCCTTAGGTGTCCCATTCACAATTTCAGGTGGTTGCTCACAACATTTTACTTTCTCTATAACAGAAAATGCAATGAAAGTAACTTTATAATTGTATAGATTATTGGATGATTGGTTTAGAGTTGGAAGATATTTCAAAAGTCATTGAACCCAGACCTCTCATTTTATACTTGAAAACCAAAGAGCTCAAATGATTTGCCTAATGTTGTACAAGTGGTAATTTGAAAAGCTGGAATTTGAACTTGGGTCCTCTGAGTCTATCTGGCAATCTTCTTTCTGAACCATACCCAGTTCTGTCATCCATGATGTTAAGTACCAACACCACCCAGTTTCATATTCTCTGCACATTTCACAAGAATGGCATCTTTATCCAAACCTTTATCCTTTAGCTTTTATCGAAGTCACTAATAAACATTTTACCACGGGGTCAAGTACAGATCCCTGGGACACACTACTAGAGCTCTTCTTCCAGGATGACATCAAACTGCAATATACTTTTTTGCAACCAGTCATTCAAACAATTTTGAATGCAACTGCTTCTACTGTCATCTAGTCCCGCATTTCCATATATTACACGAGACTATCAGATCCTTCCATTATAAATTATTTTAATGATTCATTTTCCTAGTTCTTCCCTGCAGTCACCCTATGCACTGTCACCTTTGTAGTCAGTTGTGACCTGGGCAATTTACAAACTTTCCAGTTGACTTGCTGTACACAATATGGAAAGACAAAAACACCGGACAGTAATTGCCACAATGTCTATAGGGAGTCCTTAGGCATAGAGGAGATGGTTTAACTGTTTTTTGAAAACAAATTACCAACAAATCTACCCAGACACTGACAAGTAATGAATCAGTTCCTGATTATTAGTGAATACTTTGTCCTATCAGTTGAGAAATCACTATACATCTCTCCTACATTACACTAATTAATGCTGTGATAAGCTAACATGGACTCCAAATTTCATTGACTGGATTCTTTTCCACATCTGTTATTCCCAGATGATCAGGAAAAATACTTAATCCAAAAGAATTTATGTACTTGGTTACCACAGAGCCACTTCTGGTACCTTTTAAATTATCCCATTTGTGGGCTCCATTGGTTTTCTGTCAAAATGGTGCTCATATTTCATCCCACCCCAAACCTGAATTACTCCCACTATGGACTTCCTCTACTGCTACCTGCATGCTAATGAAGTAAGTTGGAGGAAATCATTTAACCATGCTAATGTGGATAGACTATGAGGCAATTCCTATTATTTCCTCTAGTTCATATAGAATAGTAAAAAACCAAGAAAACCAACTTGCATACTCAGTATAGAAAGCAAAATGCCTCATAACCTCCACTGGCCTCTTTGGATTAGTATTTTTCTCTACAAATAGCAAAGTTCAAATGTTGAAGATAAAATATAATCTTGATCAAGAATATCCTTATTACTCTTCTTCCAACATTGATTCCTGTCTTGTTGGTAAATTGAGGCAGATATGAATCATTGCATGCTAACCTAAAATATACTATATGAAAACTAAAGCAAAGATACAGAAGTTGTGCCAGGATTGTGTTCAGTAATTCCATTCTTATTATGACCAATTTGAGAAGAAATGTTTACGTTCACAGGTAGGAATACTGGGGGACCATCCAAAGTCGTAACACTGCACTAAATGTGATCCAAC